>BGPR01003478.1:85565-123672 GCA_013235015.1 Araneus ventricosus
TGTATGACTTAATATAGACGTCCGAGTATTTTTAGGTCATTTGGAAAAAGAACGGATGTCGTGTCACCATGATACCTTGTGTGGTTAAATATAGACGTCCGAGTATTTGTAATTATTTACAGTCTGTTAAGAAATTATAAGACCACGTTAATGTTGGAAATTATGAAATAAATAAAGGTTCTAATTATATTTTAAGCACATGAAATATTATATTACAACATATTTATTATAATTAAGTTTCAATAATTTAAATAATGCAACAAATGATTTATTTAACAAAAATATTAGAAATAAATGAAAAATACACTGTTAACAAATTATAAGACCACTTGTCTAAAAACCTCAAAAAAGTATGAAAATTAATATGATATTAGTCCTCCATTTTTCCTAATAACCTCAAACACTGTTTTTCATTGAAATGACCAGGTGGTTAAGTTCAATTTCAGAAATATTGTGTCATTCTTTTACAAAGGCTACTTCCAGTTCGTTGGCAGATATAAACTGATTATTATTAGAATACACTGAGCGACATAATTTTCCCCAAACATTTTCCATGGGGTTCAAGTCTGGACTTCCACTTGGCCATGGCAAAATATTAACTTTCTCTTTTTAAAACTATTCCTGGGTGGGTTCAGAGGTAAGGCAAGAAATATTGTTCCGCTGAAATATCAAGTTTGCATCACCTAATAATAGCCCAAATGGTATCAAATGATCATATAGAACTGATTGATATTGTGCAGAGCCCATACGTCCCGAAATTCGCTGTAATTCTTACAATCCATCATGGGAACAGGGTCTCCAAACCATTACTGATCATCCTTCATTTATTGTCGGAAGCATTCTTTCGGTTCTTCCTCAAATCATGCCAGTAGAGTTTGTAGCCATTGGGACCATCAAGGTTAAATTTCTTCTCATCAGAAAATACAATTTGTTTCCACTCATCGGTACATGACATTTTTATCATATTTCAGTGATGTTTCTCTATGATGTTTCAGTAACTTTGGTTTTTTTCTTCATTTTTATAAAACTTATATTAGTATTTCATTTAAGACTGTTCCAAACTGTTATATGTCAAATTTTTTACTGAAACGTTTCTGGATTTCGTGAGTCGAAAGATCTTTTTCAGTTGAAAGTAAATTTGTTGATCATCCCATGTTGCCAAAATCCTTGTTCTTCCAGATCGTTTTATTTTATTTGAGTCATTTTTTCTAATTCTGAATGGAAGATTTAGATTACTTCATTAACCTAGTTATTTCGCTTTCAGATTTACCAGCATACTTATAAAATAAAATTTTTCTCACTTCGTATTCAAATAGCTCTTTACTCCGCTTCTTCGAATAAATCGTAGATAACATAATCAAAACTTTCATCTTTGCTTTTCAGGTAATGCTTTCACTAAATACTAACTAATGTGTTTTATAATATATTCTGATGTGATGTTTAATATGCTGATTCTCTCAGGTGGTCTTATAATTTCTTAACATACACCTTAATTTAATTTTTAGAAAAATGAGTAGATTTTAATAAAATTTAAGTTAATTTTTAAAACTGGAATTAGTACAGAAAGTGTCTCACGATCAATTTTAAATGCATAAGCTTAAAATTTGAATATTACGTCTTCTTCAGAAATGCACCAATTCGTTAGTGGTCTTATAACTTCTTAACGCACTGTATTGTGGTTAGCATGTCAGAATAGCACTCTCATTGGAAGTTAAAATTTTGGTTTCTCTAACAGGATTTGTACATCATTTTGTAGAATACAGAATACCGTGCACAAAATACTTTATTTTGTTTTGTCTTAATAAAAGACTTCTGAATATTTTTAATTAGTTATGCTTAACAAGGTTAGACTGTAATCGGAAATTAAAATTTGCGTTTCTCCAGCAGGAATTCGTCGTATAAAGATTGATTATCCTTTAATTAAATAAAATTACTGCATCACAATACGTAATAAAAAATATTTCAATTTAAATGTGCTTATAGACATTTATAAGTATATATTTTATCTTATAACATCATAACGATTGATATTATTGAATGTTTATGCTAACTGACTTAATATCCTGTTACAAGATATAGACCAAAGAAACAGACCCGCATTGAATTTAGACAACAAAACAAAACTGGGAAATTTTGAAAAGATCTGAGCTACTGTTACTTATAAAATTTGCTATTGTGTAATGTTGAAAATTTTCATTTACTTGCATGAAATGAATTATCTTTGTTTTACTATTAAAACATAACTCACAATGAAACTTTATTTGAATACATTTAGATGAAAAGTAAATAATTAGCTTCTTTGAAATGTTTTTTTTAAAGAAAAATGTCATTCAAAAAAGGATTCCAAATTGCAAAAACAAGCGCATTAAAATGTCATTGTTCATGCTTTTCCGATTCGATACACTTAATTTAAAAAGGCACCAGTTTAACACAAACATTGAAAATACCAGAAAACCGAAATTTTCGAAGCCACCGGGATATGTACGTAATTTTATATATGCAAATAAAAATCTGAAAGAATTCGCTGAATTAGTCTTCATATCTTTAATTTGTTTTGCGCATAAAATGTATGAAATGATTTCTATTGAATAATATATCCAAAGAGAAATAGAATATCTTCTTAGTAAATCCTGAATTAATATTATTCTTTCTTCAACATCCTCACACACACCACTGGTAACTGAATAAATAACTGCACACCCGCGCCTTCTGCTAATATTTATTCAAGTAGCAGAAGAAAAATGAAAAGAAATTATTCATTTTTTTATTCAGAATCAACTCAAACTAAATCTTGTTTTCGCAAGAAGTGCAGAAAAAAATTGAATCTAAATAATATCGAACAATTTAATAACAGAAGGACTTAATATTTCAGAATTTTGACTAGCTTCAAGAAATTCTAACAATGTTTATTACTTTCGATACTGAAATCAGCTATATTTTATTATGCGCATATTTTTGCAAATTTTAAGAGCTCATGAATATTTTTTTTAACTAATGAAGTAATGTAAGTCAAATTCTTATTTTATATAAAGAGAGAAATGATATTTAGGAAAACTTCTGATAACATATTATGTTTTTTAATCCTTATTTATTAGAGATTGAAATACAAACATGAAAATGCAAACGTAAATATTTCAGAAAGCATCAGATCAAAAGGATCAAGTTTATAAATCTAAAGTATTTATTTTTCTAGTGTTGGCATTGGATTTTTTAAATGCTTGAAACGCCTTTTAGAGAAGTTAAATATAAAATTAAATTTTAGTTTATTTTATAGAAAAAAATAATTTCAAAAATACTGTTGCTTCAAACAAATTTCTTCTGTCACAGGGTTTGTTTTAGGACATAAAGTTATTTCGAAAATTTGACGATCCCTAGAAAGGACAGAACGTCGCCCCATGTCCCTGTTCCTGCAGCCATTACAGTTGCTGTACCAGTTGGATAGACATGGAACCCTTAGAAATGACAGAAATTCATTAACTAGTAACCTAATCGGTGAATACTAATTGCCTAAATTTGTCATGCGCATCTTAAACATCAGCATTTACACAATGTTGAAGCTATGCAGCTAAATTGATTTGGAAGAAAAGATAGTCATGGGATCTTTAAAATGCATCAAAATCATACGATGGGATAGTGGCAAAAAGTATTGCAAGATTTAAAAAATTCGAAACATTTGGAGTTAATTTGAATAGAGGGGTTCGCAATCAGTTGTGAAGAATCGTGGGACGTACAATCATGGGAACTCATATTTTACAGTGAAAATTTTGTAACTAGGGCATTTCGGGGACCGTCCATAAATTGAATTTGATGAAAATTATTTGGGATCACCCCGTTTCACAGAAAGCTGATAATGTTTTGAAGCTTTCAACAATCGTTTTGCTTTTTTTGAACATTGCTCACATGCATTTTCATAAAAATATTATGAATATTCGGGAAGATATAAAGGTTTCTTTAAAGCAAGTCAAATTTTTCGCATTTTTTGTTGCTTATAACACATGCAGAGTTTTCTTTCAAATTTTGCGAAACTTATAGAATTCTCGATAATATGTTAGAGAAGAAATGTATTAAAATTTGAAGTAAAAACGTTGAATAGTAAAGAAAATATGAAAATTTTTAGTAAATATTGCTCGCATAAGCGAAACGTAGAGTAATTTTTTCTTCATAAATTCGAAGCCAGATGTATAGGGCAACTTATATACAAATACTAGTTGAATACCGTTAAGATTCAGAAAGTTTTCAGCATTGTAGATAGCTGAATTTTAGATTCTCTCTAAGAGAAGATAAATGCTGAAAGGTTTTCCACAAATTGATGTTCTTGAAACTTGAATAGTTAATAGAATAACACTATAACTTCTAATAATTATATTGAATTGTATAAAGGTTAGAAATAGGCTAAATACCCATGCATACTTATAAATTAAGTTCATAATTTAAATTTTACTAAATTAGATATTATAAGTAACAACAAATATCATTACGTTAATCACAGTATTTGCATAAACTTTAGAATAGTTATACAAGTATTACAGAACTGATCAAAAGTATTGCACGATACATTATTTCCCAGTTGTTTCCACATAGCTTAGTTTTAAATTTTTGTGAAACACATGCAAAGTGAAACACTGCTTAAAGTAAGTGAAAGACAAGTTTCGAGCAAGTTATTGAACAAAATTTATTATTTATTACACAAGAAGAGCCTAAAACTAAAAGTTACAGATTTATGAAAATCGTCATGCATTAATTAATGGATACAAAAAAAATTCAAAGTGCTAAGTTCTTTTCAGTAGCAGAACTAATAAATCAGTACAATTCAAACAGAATTGCTTTACTATTCCGTTGGTCCGCTTCTGGCTCTGTTTGGAGCCACTCTGCAGGCATGGAATCAATGAGTTTTTTTGCAAACTTTTTTAGGAATGTCATGGTTCCATATTTTAACTACAGTTTCCTGAAGTTCTTGATTTGATTTTGGGATATTTTTCTGCCCACTATACCCCATAGAGTTAAGGTGACCAATCGTCCTCCTTTTGTACGTTCTGTCCTCCTCTGTCCAAATCTATTGCTTTGAGGTATTTAAGAGAAATATCTGCACGAAATGAATTATTAATGATATGTAAAAAATGTTTTTACCACCTTACCATGAAAACAGCAATACAATCTTTCTTGACCTTCAAAGCGTAAAAACCACATTGAAATAATTTATTTCCAAATATTTTATTGCTTACATTGACAAAATCGCGGAATATAACGAGACGCGCAAGTAGAGACGCAGGATATGCGACGTCGACCGTATGGGCACAAAGAAAGCTGAACTTATGACGTGCGACGCCGACCAAGAAGGGGTTAAAGAGCAAAAAATTATCATTTAATTGATAGTAATTCCATTGCGATACAATTTTCTTCTCTAATTACAATCAATATTTCAAAATTCATTTTTAAGGCAATTTGTAACAACGCGCGCTTTCTATTCTTTTAAATTAAATTTGAACCAATTTATTCTTTCATCAAACACTTCATTCACTTGCTTTTGCCATTGTTAAAGTTATGATAAGAAAATATTGCCTGCTTTTTTTTCGACATAAACTCCAAGGCTCCTACAGTTTTATGTCGTAGCATATACCCTTTTTAATATGGTTGTACAATAATCCAGTGACGTTAGTTAATGATATGTGATGAGAATTTATGAGATGTTTCGTTTAATTTATACAAATTTTTAAATGATAGTAATGAGGGTGTCAATTTTTTTAAGGTTACTTAGTCCGGTTCCTATCAAAGGGAGAGAGCCTAAGGAGAAAAAAAATGTGTTTAACCGGTATATCTTCTCATAAATGCTGAACGGTAGCGACCTGAAATTAGGACATGATATTTTGGGGTTCATTTCTTCGAAAATTCTGCTTTTTCCAACTTTCAAAAATAATTATTTCTAAAAATATTTAATTAAAGAACTTAAATTAAGCTAATTTTTGACGTTTTTGTAAAACAATAACTTTGATAGTTTCGACACAGTGTAATAATCTAACAACGATTTATCTGTCGAAAAAATATCATTTCCAAATGATGCACTATAAAAAAATAAAAAACTTTACAAAACTAAGAAATGATTTTAAATATTGAAGCTGCAAATTAAATTTAATATTTTTGCAAAAAAAAAGATATCGAAAGCTGAAACATATATTTCTATTCAAAAATTATAATTCAATATTATATATATTATAATTCAAACCAGCATTTCATACGATAAAATAACGTGCGTATGTCCTGTGTAAGATAAAATTTCCATCATATCAAATAGAAAATTGCATGAGATTTTATATTAAAATTTAAAAGTTGGATTTAACATCTGTTCCATCCGAGTGTTAAACTGACGTATATTGCAAAAAAAATTTTAAAAATTTAATTTTATATTGAAAATTGCCTTGTAATTTTATTTAATTCGATTTGCATAGTGACTATCTTCGTAGATTAATTGGCTTCACAGAAAAAATCTCATAATATATGAAGACATCATATAAATACACGTCAGTCACCGGGTTAGTTGAAGGATTTTCCTTTTCTAATTTGTTTACCATAGTGTAACTATCTTACTTCTCTATTTTAAATTTGTTTTTTTAGCTCTGGTTCATTTGTAAACCTTTGATCTTTATGGTCGTTTTCTGACTGTTTTGTATATTATTGAATTGAATGTTCGTTTTCCGCCCTGGTTCATTTTGTAAGTAAATATATAAAATGTCATAACATAATATTCAAAACGAAATAAACAAACTTAACAATTATCACGTGCAAAAACAATTTTTAATTAAACTATACTATATCTAATTATAATCTAATAATTAAAATACTAAAAATATGCCAAAAGAACGTATGGAATTATATATATATATATATATATATATATTAACAAAAGAAAACAAAACCATGTCAAAAATGAAAACCAAAGCAACAAAAAAGGGTTTTTTTTCTTCATTCTTGTTTTGCTTTGTTGGTTTGAGGTTGGGTTTCATATGTTTTACTTCATATGAACCTGATCTTTTCATTATTTTTATTTTTATTATTTCTATTTCTACTTTTTCAATTGGACTCTTAGCTTTGTTTCCTTATTTCAAATTATGGTTTTGTTCGGTGTTCCGGGGAGACAAACTCTTTTTAGCATTATTGCTAGAGTTTGTGATTAGAAAACACCGAATTCATTGATATATACGGCCGTTCGGGATTTCCCTCGCTGATGACGCGTCCCGGACGTTGGCGATCTGTTCCCTTTTTTGTTGTTTTGGTTTTCATTTTTAACATGGTTTTGTTTCCTTTTGTTAATATTTCTCACTTTTCGGCTATACTGCTGCATTAGCGCATTCACCGCATTTGTGAAGGTTTTTTCTCATATTTAAATCTTTTTTAGAATTTTTGTTAATCGTGTTGTGTCCATTTCCTAAGTTTACTTCATCTGAAATATTACTTCTTTAAGTTAAGTATTTATTTTGATTAAAAAACTAATTTCTTAATTGGTTTTTGCATTTGTTTCTGTTTGTTTATATATATACTTGCTACATGGCGTTAAATCTTTAAACACAAGGTTGGCGCCTCTAAAATTCGAATTTAATGCGACATAATCGATTCCTAAGATCGATTGGCATTTGATTGCTGGAATTCCAAATCTGGGTTGTCTTTTTCATAGTAATAGTTTATAATCTAATTATCTTTCTGTATTTCATTGTATGATTATTAATTAGGTAATATTATTTTATATTTAATTTTAATTATTGGTTTAATAGGTGTATATACTGAAAATGTTATTTGAGTTTTAATTGTTTGCAAAATATTTAACTATATATATATATCAAAACAAACAAGAAACAAAAGATAAAAATTCAAAAACATACAAGAAACAAAGGACAAAAAAAAGAAGACAAAAATTTTAATAAATTGAAAAATGTCATGGCGAGCCGCTCGTTAGGAAGAGAAGCTCGCCTATGATATCAATAATTGCTTTTTTCTGCTAACGGCATACGAAAACCGTAAAAATGTGTATTCTTACATCTTTGCTTTAAATAACTAAATAACTTAATGCAATTCTTTTGCTAATTAATGTGCTGTGCCAATTTAATTTAATTATAACTTGTTACTTAAAGTACTTAATGTAGTCTAGACATTAAATAAACTTGCGATATAACAATTATTAACTCTAGAATAACTTGCTACATGGCGTTAAATCTTTAAAAATAATTCGCCTTATTTTATTAATTCTTTAGAAACAATATTGTATCAGTGCAACAATTAAAATTCTCATGTTTTTCAAGCTTACCGTCAAAGAATCTGAGCTTTGGAAAAATCAACGTAAATTGTGGCCCCTGGCTGGACGGATATAGAACTGAAATTTTTAATAAATTGGCAACTTGTCAGGAAGTCTCTCATACAGATTGCATATTTTAATGTATTTACTTATTTATTTTTGCTAATCTATTGCACATTTTCGTTTTACATTTTATAAGCTATTCTTTTGGCTTTTTTTTTTGTCTAAATTCTCTTTTTGAGGAAGTTTGGCCATAGGGTGGGTCAGAGTAGATCTTTAGTTTTACTGTATGTGACATTTTTCTGTTTGACACTCCGAGGACTTTGATGTGAAAGAGCCAACTGCTGGTCCTCGGTGTTTGTCCTTTTGGATGTCTGTGATTTCCTAAGAGGCCTTCTTGCTAGATGGGTTGATTCATGGGAGTCCATCTGCTTCCCGTGTGGCTTCGGCTTGGGGGGGGGGGGCGATTTAAATTTTGTCTTTTATATTTCAAGCAACTTAATAATGTAAGTGTTAAAAATGAACAGATATGACTCTCAAAATTCCATAAGTTCATGAAGTTAGCAATATAGATATTTCACTAAAAGAGGATATTTTGTACTCGTGTCAAACAGTGGCGTAACTAGGGCGGGGCAGGCAGGGCACGTGCCCTGGGCGCAATTACTAAGGGTTGCAGAATTAAGGAATGAATTAGTTGTACTTAAGAAAAAATTCGCTCTTTTAAAGCTCTTATTCCAAAGATTCTTAAAAATTAAAATAATTTCAAAACTGAAAATAGCAGCAAAGACTTATTTCTAACAATGAACAGTCTTAATACATACGACATAATTAATAAAAAGCTGCAAATAATTTTAATAAATATTATAACAAAAAATTTTGATAATTTAAAAAATAATTTAAATAAATAAGCAAGTAATTTTAACAAAAAAATACACCATACAGCACTTTGAATACAACTTTTTTGCAATAAAGCTTCCATATAAAGAGTATGCTTCTCATTAAATGAGTTCAAAGTTTTTAAAAAGTAAAAAAAAATTATCGCTTTATTGATTCAATACATTATGCAGCAATAAAGCACTCAAGTGAATTAAGGGCATAAAATTTTTTTTTAAACTAGAGAAAACAATTCAAAAATGAAGACAGTTTTTTCAATGTTAAGATTTGATTTCTCATTAACCAAAATAAATTCAATTGAAGACCATATTTTAACATTACGTTCATAGGAAGTTCAAGGGAACTAGAGGAAAAATTTCAATTATCAAAGAATTCGAATTAAAAACGTTTGAATTAACCAGGTTCCGTTGTATTTCTTTAAATTCATAGAGAAAAATTTAATTTACTAAAACAATTTTCATTGTTATAAAGATGTATCTTAATTACTTAAAAGATTTTTCAAGTGTATTAACTTTTTGTAAATATAAAATTTCCATTCATGTTTATTTTACTTTAAAAATAATTTGACGTTCAAATTACTCATTTTAAAAATCTTTATTGTTTTATCTACCTTAAATTAAGAATATGAATTATGTCATCACAACTTCGTGCGGCCTTTGCATTAAAAATATAAATTGAATTCTTAAAGCAAAAAAAAAATCTGTCGTAAGAATTATGTAATTTTAATTACTTTCTCACCATGAAATGTTTTCCAATTATTCTTTGTTAAGATCCTTGAATCTTATTAAAAACTGAGCAGAAAGTAATTACCTAAAAGCTGTGAAAAAGTAATTTCCTAAGTACCTGAGCATCTTCCTCACGTATAAAAAATTGTAATCAAATTCTTTTTTGTCTCTTTTCAAATTCATTTTTTTCTATCATAAATTGTTTTTGTCATATAGATGGCTTAAAATTCAAGCAGAAGTTAAACTCAAATTATTACATAATTGTTTTAAAATCTGCGTAATTGCCCTACGTTCTTTCGCTGTTTACAAAATTACCTACTAATTTCTCTTTATAATGATCTAAAGTGCTTACTCCGTCTAGTTTCTATTGAATTTTCTTTCTTTTGGCTTTTGGGAAATAACGACTCATTTATTTATTTCTTATTTCGTATTTTATTGAATTTTTTTTAGTTGAGGTATGCAAATTCCTTAAATCATGTTAAAGATTTAAAAAATTATGCATCAGCAAGAAGCAACGACGCGCGATGAAATTTCGATGCGATAGTATTTATCATTAATTTTATTAACTTAACAATTAAATAATGCAAACGTTTTCCTTTTTTAAATAAATTTTCTGGTAATGAGCTTTACGTAAATTTCAAAAGGTTTAAAAAAGGCTGATGAAACTACATATCATGAAATCAATACCGTTTCTCTTGCTTTGTTAGATTTCAGCAGGCGAATTTATTTAAAATATAATACGAATATATCCGAATATTTTCAAGACAATCATTTTTCTTACATGATTTAAGAAAATTAATAAGTTTTTTTAGATTTGTTTCTGACAGAAATATTCCAAAATACTTTTTTTATTCGTTTTTAATTCTAAAATTAAAAACTAACTCATATTCTGAAATTAATGAGTTTCTTTTCGCTTACAATAAGGCATTCATCTTAGTTATCGACATCGTATCAAAACAGGATTTTTATTTCATTTATTTTCTTCTCTAAATATTTTAAATTTTTTTTCTGTTAAACAAACCATAATATTCGAAATTCTTAGTAATACTTTTGAAATATCTTAATAAATTTTCACTTTTATTGTTCATTTAATTATTAATTTTGATTAGATTAAACATTTCAAATAAGAGTGAAAAATGCGATCGATTTTCAATAAAATGTTTCTGATAGAATTTCTGATGAAAGGATGATGTGTTAAACCATCTAAGTTTCATTTTTTCTGTCATAATGCAGTGTGTTTCAAAACTCTTGGTATAAGCTATAAGGAGTAATTGAACATATCCAAACAAGCGTAAATCACCGTATAATGCATGGACGATGAAGCTAAAGGGAATATAAATACTGTCTCTTAAAATGATGAAACAGAAGAATGGCAGGGGAAAAAAGGAACAAAAGCCGATTAATTTAAGAAACATGTTTTATGTAGCAAATTATAAAATTTTCAAGTGAGACCGCCAACGTTTACCCGAACTTCGAATTATGCACTAAAAGATGAGCTAAAATATATCACATCTTTCATGTCGATTATGAACTACTACAATGCCTGAAGATTGAATTAAGTTTGTTCTCATTAAAAGATTTGAACACTATAGACGCCAGAGGACCAAATGCTGGATTATCTGGAATTGTTATCAGATAAATTAAAACGTGATGTCACGCAGGTTGACGCTTTCCATATTTTCAAATTTTATAAACAAAATATATGACTCAAAAGATCTGCTTTTTTAAAATGTGCAGATGAAAAATATTCTTTTTTTAAAATGTACAGATATGTGTGAATTTCGTACAGAATGTAATTAATTGAAAATTATTTCAAATGCAAAAAATAACAAACAGCTAGATTATGTTATTATTTTAAGCATAAATTTGTTTCGGCTCATTTGTTATTTTTTGAATTTCACTCCTAAAATGCAACATTTTGACTTCAAATGATAATTATTTCTCAACAGTTTTGTTATCACTTTTAGATTTCAGAAAATCTCAGAAGTTTTGTTCCATTTTTTTAACATTCATGATATTTAGGGAAACATTCATTTTTGAAGAATGATTTCGGAAGCTGGCAGAAAAATATTTCTGAATTTTATAAAATATTTTCATGTAAGTTTTCATTAAAATATTCAAGTTTCGTATTCTGAAAAGATAGTTATAAGTCCTTAGCACAGCCGCTTTACTAACTGCTGATGAAATAAAAAAAACATAAATAACGATACAATTAATACTAGGAAACAGTTGGTTCGCAGGTTTAGCATTTTTATTACCAACAAAGAAGACATGGTATATATTCAAGAACGTGTTAAATAAAGAGTCAATTCGTGTTTAAAAGGAGGAAAGCATTCCGCAGATCTTAATGGTCAAAATTATAATAAATTCATCTCGGTTTAATTTTGATGTTCATATAACTATAAAAGCATCTGCTCAATTTATAATCAATAGTCTTCCAAAACTAGGATAAATTTCTTCAATAACTTAATTCAAAATCTCTTTCCAAACCATTATATTGGCACAGCATTCGCCAAGTGTGACTTTTGCGTTGTAAAGACACGTATATTATTAAGCCAAGTGCCATTCACTAAGTGTTAAGCAAAGTGTCAATTCACTAAGTTTTTTTTCAGACTCCGACAGTATCAAATCTGCAATAAAACCATCCTCTATCACAAGAAGAAATCTATACGTGTGACAGTTCCAAAGGTTTCATTTCACATATACCGACAGACAAGTTGTTGCCGTTTGCCTGTGTTTGCTGATGATATGCCAGCGTTATGGTAGTTTTTCTGAAAGCTTTTCACGCCGAAGATGTTATCTAAATCTATACCTGTCAGCACGCAGTCTTTCTCACTTACACAACTGAAAAGAAAATGGTAAGTAAAAAAAAATGACGTTTTCAGGTTCATCCTTTTAAAACACCTTAGCAATTACTTCAGCCTAAAAAAACATCGTTTTATGAGCCAGCTCTAAGAATCACGCGCGAACCTCCACATAACAATAATGAAAAAAGAGACTTCCATTCTTTTATTAGATGCAATTTAATAAACAAACACGTCTTGAAACCTCAAGCTCAAGTGGATTGCTTTTAGATATAGACGCATGCTCTTACGTCATAGCAGCACAAAGCATGATTGGCTAAAAAAGGCAGGCGTTTATTGTAAACGCCTTCATGACAAGTGATTTCAAGTGAAGTGATGGAAACCGAAACATTGTGGCAGTTAGCCGCATAAACTTTTCATTTCATGTTCTTTTTTCCTCGAGATGCTTTTTCAACATCTTTTCGATGCTTGACGCCTTGTAAAAGACCTCCCCTCCCCTTTCATTTTTTTAAAGAAATCGTGACGTTACAATATATTATTTTTTCTTTACTCCGGTTAAGTAGAGACGCGAGCCAGCGCCGGTTGAAAGGGCAAAGGGGCAGTTGCCCTTTGTGTGGCCCCATGCCGCCGACGAATGATTAATGCGGGAATTTAAGTCTTCACAGGTTCCGTCGGATCACTTGACTTGCATCAATCTAGTTCAGGTTTAAACTTTGCTGTTATTGTTGTATCTCAATTAAATCTCATCCATCAGTCTTTTGGAACATTCAGATAAATATAAGGCGGTTTGAAAAGCTGTAATAATTCCAGTAAGAACCTTTTAATTTTAAAATGATACATTCAAGCAAATATCATGCAGTTTTGAAAACGTATAGTTAATATAGAATTATCTTTTAATTTTAAAACAATATATTTGGATAAATAAATATAAGGTGGTTTTGAAAATCTTTTTATTTAAGTCTTTTAAGATGGTACATTCAAATCAACATGAAGCAGTTTTGAAAAGCTGTAGTAATATGGATCAAATAAGGATACTCTAATTTGAAAATAATACGTTCAGGGGAATATAGAAAAGAAGAAAGGATTTGAAAAGCTGTACTATTTCTAACACGGATTTTTTAAAATTTTACATACAGATAAATATAAGGTGGTTTTGAAAAGCAATTAAAATTCTATTATGGATATGATTTTAAGTCGACTGAAAATAGAAACAGATGTTGAGTGAATACGATAAGAAGAGAAATTTATTCGACTATGTAAAATTAATCAAAGCAGGACTTCTTAATCTGGAGATCACGTCTTCAAGTTGGATCGGGTAAAAAATCTTGGAGTTGTGGTAACTCTCACCCTGTTTTCAGATTCATCAACATTTGGAGGAAAATATGTAAAGAAAATCATATCTTGTCATGTTTTTTCTCTAAATTATAGGGTCATTTAAAATATTTGTTCATTAACTTTTACATTAATTCTTCAAAAAGAACGATTATTTAAAAGCTGCAATTGAAGTGTGAAAATATAGTTATATTTGAACAAACTGACGAATGACATCCAAACGTTTAATTTTTAAATATTCCTGATTTCCGCTGAGGCACATGGGATTCAGATTCCGTCATGCCAGTGGTTTGTGTAACATGGATGAGTTCTGAAAGGTGTTGGTGGAAAAAGCTATGAGTTGGAATCTTGCAGTGTTTGTCCCAAGTATAATCCATGAAAAAAGGCCAAATGAATGTGAGCTTCAGTATTAACCGCTCCATTGTGTGTATATTGACTTTTCGAGAGTTTTCTTTCGTGACTAGAAAGCAAGTGATACATTTTAGCACATTTTTAATTATTTGCAGATGTTTAGCACAATTGTTATGTAAATGGAATTTTCCAATCATACTTTTGCAATTTTAGAGAAAAAATATCCCTTTATTCATATAATAATTAGCTCTGGTTTGTATATCGCATATCCTAAGATAAAAATATTGCAAAACCAAAATAAAAGCAAATCTGAATAAACATGTTTAATCTCAGTTTGAAATTATATTAATAACTGATTATATATTAAAGCGTGAATTATCAGTTAATATGCTTTAAAGTAACCTAATAATTTGAACACTTATCGGTTTTAATATTTAATAGAGAAATATTATTATTTTATTAATTAAGATAAGACTTTAAATGTTAGATTGTAAGCCTTAGAACCAATTCACTTCCTTCCATGTACTGCAATGGTTTAATTAGGAAAGTAAATTATTTTTAAAGTCAAACCACCACACTTTGCAAATTGCAATTGCTAATTATCTTGGATTACGTTATGCATGCAATCAACTAATCTTCTAATTTATTTTAATATTTAGTTTGCATACTTAATTAAAGTAACTCTGTAAAGTTCTCCTGTAAACTTAATCAGTAAGAAATGCTAACTAAAATATATATGATATGATTTTTAAAGACACAAATATTATTATACGGGTAATAAGAATATTAACAGTGCTGAATTGTAATATTCACTTTAAGCCTCCGAATGAATATTTTAGTTTTGTTTACTTTAATTATCAGATACCGTGCCCTACTCCTGCTTCCACGTCTTTTTGTTTGATTTTTTTTTTGCTTTTAATTTTCAAGGTGACATTTTTTAAAAAGTAAATACTTTCAGAGGAAATTATAAGCTTGAATAAATAAAAACAATATTGAATGTTTTAATGTTTTAGTTGAATAGCAACGGATTCAGAAACCTTCCGTGCTTTTGCGCATGCGCCGGCGGAGTTATTTTCTTTAAAATAGGGGGAAAGTGAAGAATGGAAGGTTGATGTTTGCATTTTACTGAGCGTGATCTAACAAAGAACTCCGGAATTGCACTCATGTGACTCATTGCCTGACACCCCTTTCCGGTGTAAAATCGTCCAAAAGTGGTAGTCTCGACATCCGTGGTCAGACTTGTTGTTATATGCATTTATGAACTAACCAGTTTAGATTACAAAAACAGAGCACACCAGGAGAAGTCGGTTGAGGTGCAGGTGTTAATGACATATTAAAGAAATATTAGCGTTAAATTGCAGGCGAGAAAAAATAATTGTTTTGAATTCTTTTAAAGCCTCCGTTTGAGTGTAGGTGTTAAATTAACAGCCATGCTAAACAGGTCTCGTTAAATCTACAGCATATTAAACAGGAAATCACTTCAGCAAAGCCATATTGATCAAATGGTATTCCACTTTTGAGATTTCCATTAACTCGCCGCCAAGCAGTTAACCTTTCTAACTCCTGATAGCTCAAATTAATAAGCATTATAATCGTGACAGGCACTAGCTAACGACTTCCTCAACGCCCCCTCTTGAAGAGGCTCGAAAAAATGAAGATTACAGTCAAAGTTAAGAGAAAGATCAAGGTAAAAAAATGGCGGATGTACGGCCAATTAAAGGGGGATAAAAATATAACAATTTAACACCTCTGCAGTTAATTGAGCATCGGAACAAAATAATTAAGAAATAATGAAATGCGTGATTTCTTTAATGGTTTCATCGCTAGATTGGGAGGGTTGTTTCTTAATTATGGTCGGTTGGCTCTGACCACAGAGGAGAGTAATTAAGGTTTATGTGAAATATTCGCTGCTCCTCTCTAATTCTTCGCACTCCTAACGGATCTGAAGTGAGATATTTTGGGAATTCCCAGGGCATTTATTAAGTAAAACCGCAATATTATTTGTTATCATTATTTTGTGAAACCATTCAATTCGAGGTTTTGTATATATAGAAGGATTTAACGGTGAAAAGTATTCCAGTCAGAAAAACTGAAAATCTGCAGGTCAGGGATTAACCCTCTAAGTATCTAGTTATTTTGATCTAATAGGTTTAATATCTTAAAAATTTGCTTTTAAAGTGAATAATTGTATTTTTATTGCGTTTAACCCTTTGCGGACAGGTACGGTGTATAATGTGCGCCACACTTCGCCGATCTCGAGATTGAGGTGTAGGAAATCCAGTTAACAAAGAGAACAGCGGCTAAAATTCAGATACAAATGTGTAAATTATCCATCCATTCAGACACGTAAATAAAGTTTAATATTAAATAAGCTCAGAGTTGGGAAAAATGGGATGGCGTATAAAATGCGCCAACCTGATCTGAGTGTTCTAAAAAGTTACCTGTCTGCAAAGGGTTAATCAAGTTTCTGAAATCTTAAGAACATTTTATCCACGGTAGTTTAAAATATTATACATATAATTATAAATTATCTGCTTTTTGAGCTGAACATGAAAAAACGGAAAAATACGGCTCAAAAGCTTAGAGGGAGTCTATAAATGTGGTGTTATTCTCACATGACAAACATAAAGCGCATGTCACTTAACTTTCTTCCAGGAAGATGCGCAGTGATTTCCAATACAGAACAGAACGCCGTCCCTTACCCCCGTACCCGTGACCAGACCGGTCACTGAACGGTTTGATGGGTAAGACACGGTACAACCCCGGTTAACCGAACTGAGGTGGGGGGAGGCGTTTTGGATAACAATTTTTTCTGTTAAGCAGTGAACATCTATTACTATTTTGTATCTAATTACAGTATGTAATTCTGAAATGCTTTGAGTGCAAAATGAATTCAAAACTCTCTTTGTAGGCTACACTTATGTTCTATATCAAATTTGCATTTTTAGGTTGGCCATTCACCTCTCCGCTGGCCATAACCCATCTCGCTCTTGCCTTCGCGATTATTCCCATACAATACAGTATGCATTTTTTGGATTTGCGATTTCAAAGGCATTTCGAATAACCCGGGCTTTGGTTAACCCGAGTTCGGTTAACCGGGATTTTACTGTATTAGATTCATGTGCCGCACAGATTCACATGAGCATGTACTGATACCATTAAATTTTTCATTTTCTCCAAATAGTTAAAAGCTTCACATCAGGGTTTAATGAACTTTTCTTCCATTCTTTAGTTAAAACTTTTAAAACTGATACCAGACTTCATAATTTTTCCCAGTTTTGTCCAAATAGCTAAAACTTTTACATCAGGTCTTAATAAGTTTTATTCTTTCCTGTCCAAAATGAATTTCTAGACACAAATAAATATAC
The DNA here is from genome assembly GCA_013235015.1 of Araneus ventricosus. Lineage (NCBI taxonomy): Eukaryota > Metazoa > Arthropoda > Arachnida > Araneae > Araneidae > Araneus > Araneus ventricosus. Next base: position 103,321 of record BGPR01003478.1, read on the forward strand.
ATAAAAAAGGCCAAGTTTTTCTGAAAATTTGAAATAATATATACATTTCATAAAAATTTAAGCGAGTCATTTGATAAAATTCTTAGCAACTTAGTCTTCAGTTCATCAATTACTAGTTATTCACGATGAGTCAGTGATTATACAGAGCCAAAGGAGACAGTTTATATAAACGTATATTAAAGTCCCCCATGCTAGAAAAAGAACTGAAAAATTTTAGCAAGGGACAGAAATACTCGAAATACTCCCTCAGAATTGAGTTCGAACTTCGTCTGAGTCAGAAGATGACAAGCTAAAACCTCTCTCTTGGTACTAGGGATAATTTTCTCTCTTTGATTCAATCATACTGCTAAGTCTTTATTCGGTCGCGTTTATTTGAAAAATTCAAATAGGATTTTTCTTTATGTACTTCTGATATAATTAGTATTGCCGTGTGAGTGAATTTTAAGATAACCTTTATGTTCTAATAGATATTAAGAAAAATGCTCCAGTAGTGGGCCACTTAAGGGTATTTCCTCAATTATCATCTAAACTTTTGAGAAGTTTCGCTAATCTGTATTTTTTATGGTTGTTCAAACTTTTATCTAAACTAACAATCACCTGAAATATCAAAATAATTGTAATATAATTTTTTTTAAATTATAAACTTAGATCACTCCTATGCACCAGAAGTGGGCATACCAAAAGTGGACCACCCAGATTTGTCAATTGTGCCAAAGAAAAAAGAATAAAATCATTATATATAGTAATAATAACAATATATTAACATTATACACTATAAAAAATGTAATAAAAATGGCTTGATATAGGTGAAATCTTTTATTTATAGATTCTAGTCACATGAGATTTACATTTTTTCTCTAACAGCCAATTTTTTATTAAAGGTATATGCTAATTATCGATCTTTCATTTTAAGTTCTGTTTGGGGCATTATGGATGTTAACTCTTGATATTTTATGTTCAATAAATCTTTTTTTTTCTTGTATCATCTTCCCTCTGCAGCCAGAAAAGAGCCCTTTTAAATGATGATGGAATATTTTTCGATGCTCCAGCAATGTGATAGTTATTATTGTCTGCCTCGTTACAGAGCCCAAATAATTCTTGAATATCAGTCTTTTCCTCAACAGTTCTATAAAATATTTATTATTTAAGCAATTGGTCAGAATGTTCCATTAGTGTACCAGTAGTGGGCCATTAGTGTATCAGAAGTGGGCCATTAGTGTATCAGAAGTGGGCCATTAGTGTATCAGAAGTGGGCCATGTGGCCCACTACTGGTTCTGATAAAAATAAAGCAAATCTAATTAAATAAAAAGACTTTACAAGATATAACCTTCTTATTAAACATCACAAAACAGTCTATTTGAGAGAAAGCATGTGCTTCAGTACTGGCTTCCCTAGGCCCACTACTGGAGCATTTAGTGAAACATTGATCCAAAAGTGGGCCACCCTTCACTATCCATAAATTATCAATATTATTTAATTTAAAGATAGTTTGTAATACATTCATTATATATAATCAAATAATATCAATAACAATTCATTTTAAAAACAAATAGAATGTATGCTAAAAAATAGTTGAATGAAGAGTTACCTCTTAAGGAAATCACTAAGGATAAGTTAAAAATGCTTCTCTTAGAGACCAACTTCAGCAACAAACTTTCTAGCTCCTAACTAAACAGGAAATAAAGGCTGTGTCTTTGGTATTTAGTTGAAAAGGGTTTCAGCCTATCAGAGGCAGATCTCTTATTTCATTGGAATGTTGAAATTTCTTGTTTTTCAACTTAAAAATTCAAGTGGTCCACTACTGGTACGTGGCCTACTACTGAAGCACTTACCTTAGTGGCGTCTATTACTTTCAAATTTTCATTGCAGATAAGATCCAAAACATAAAAATTTAATCATGATCAAAATGCTCTAATCATTATCGAAATGCCCTAATCATGATGGAAATTTAAGCGTTTTCGCTTACCATTTGAGAAGAAACTGACGAAAGCATTATCTGCTTTCGAAGAACTGATTTTTATGTTCGCAATTTGACATCATTAAGTATAATTTAAAAATCCCTGCCTCAGAAAAACTATTTAATAATCAAAAGATGAGGAACTGCGTTTGAGAAATAAACTTGAGATTTTTTTTGTTAGTTAAAACTAACCGAAAGTTAAGTTAGTTAAGAATTTCCAAAAATTTAAATTAGTTAAACATAAAAGAATCGACTTTAAAAGTTCTCACACAAAAGGTAATAACTAACTTCTGAATGCCTTAAAACAGTTAAGAAGCCTTATCAACATGCACTTACTGTTCCATCCATATTATTATTCACTTACTAAAATAAAAGAAAAAGAAAAAAAATATATCCTATTAATTCCATTTTCATCTTTCTTTCCGTCATTAATTTAGGAACTATTTAAACATTTTTATATCGTTCTAGATTTTGGTATAAAAATGTCTGTTATAATAAAACTTTAAATTTGTTCAATATTATCTGGTACTTAGATATGAAGGAAAAATTAATTAACTAAGATTTTTCAATAAAATAAAAGAAATCTATTGTAGAGAGTCAATAAATTATTATATTCATAACATGTTTTCAGCAAAATGCGGTGAAAATAAATAACAGAAAAACAAGTTACATTTCAGAAAAACAGCTTATATTTCCTTATCTTGAAAAGCATGATTAAATAGGATTTGTTTAGTTGAAATTTCTAATACTTTAATTATATGTTTCTTTTAATTCGAACGAAAATTATTAAATATTTAAAATATGCGTGTTTTGTATTGTTTATATTACTTTAAAGTGGTATTATTAGAATAAGTTTTACATATCTTCTGATCCCATAAACTTTTTTTATTTAATTTGAGATAGTTCTGAGAAATTTATTAATTAAAATATTGCAAATAATTATGAAATAAAATATCAAATATGAAGAAATATGCGCTTCATCTGCTTTGAATCTTTTAATCACTAAAAGCAAAATATTATTTTCTCCGGTCTGTTACGTAAAACTAAATTTATTGTGAAATAATAAACATTATTAGAAATCATGATATTAAGGAATAATTTAAAAAACGTTGAAAGTTTTGAATTGTTTTTGAAAAAGATTATGAACTAAGATTTATGCTTTATCACTAAATTAGTAAAATGGAATGAATTTTTGTCTTTCATTTCATTAAAATTAATATAAATAGAATCTGAAATTTTAATCTTTTGAAAAATATCAAGAGAATATAAAAATACTGTTTGGCAAGATTTAAGGTTATGAATTAATAAAATATAAAGAAGCATACATTTTATATATTTATTTATTTTTACCCATGGATGGGAAAAAATAAGTACAAATAAAAAAAAACTAAATTAGCTTTTCGAACAACAATACAACTGTAGATGGTTTTTGCTATACCTTTTTCCCTTTTCGAAAATCTTTCGAATAGCCTTTATACGCAACGAAGATATCATTTAAAAATAATTTCGCTATCATATGAAGGTTATTACGATAAAAATAATTTGATACAAAATTCTCCCTGGACCCAGTTTTGATAGAGCTAACGCAGAGAAATCGGTTGTTTATTTAAATTTATAAAATAAGTAAATATTGCGTTATATTTATTCACTTAAAATATCAGCTGCAAAGTCTGCAGAATTCGCTTTATCAGACGAAGTATTTATTTTTGTCTTAAGCTTTTGTTTTTTCAGACATCGCATTCTTGGCCTTTAATAAAAATTACTATTAACAATTTTCGTCCTTTACCAAACCAACTACGATAAATCTAAAGTATATTAATAAAGGAAAATTACAAAAAATTCTGAAATTAGTTGAAGCAAATTTCAGACAATGATGTGCCTTTCCCTGAATTTTAGTGGATTCGAGCTTAGATTATGAACATAATAATCTATTGCGTTGTCTAATAATTTAAAAGAGACACTATTATGTGAAATCTCCGATCAAGTGAAATCATCCAAACCATCGAATTGAAACTAGTCTTTGTAAACTATGTTTCTATAAAAACAAGCAAAGCATCATCTAAAAGACTTTATTTCTCCAATACTAATGTGTTTCAGCATTAAAAAGTAAATTTAAACATAAATGATGCCAAACAATTTTCTTAAAGCAAAAACTTTCACGATGTTTTAAAATATAAATATTGCACACTAACTAATTTGATTAAATGAATTAGAAACATGAATTAAAGAAATCAGATTTCAGGAAAATAAACAATGTAACTACTTAACACATTCAATATTGTGTGCCGGGACGATCTTTAAATCCTTTTCCGGAAACAAAGAGCGTTCCGGCATGCTCCCATATACCTCTACCAGCTACCGTGAGCGTACTGGGGTGCTCTCGATTAGGCAAACATATGTGTGAAATAAAGAAAAGAAGTCAGTTCAGATGAAAAGTTCCAGGAAAATAAGCCGGTTGTTACTATGTACAACCAAAATGGCCGCCGCAGCGAATGTGTTAATAATAAAAGAAATTTATAAAAGATTTCAATTTATATTTTGGTACACAGAGCGTTCTTAACTGAAGTTCAATTTGGGATCCCTATAAAATGAAGGCGACTGTACCAAAAGCTACCAAATTTGGAAATATCATAAAGAAAGTCATAGAATTTGGATAGAAGCTCAATTTTACCTCGACTCAACAATAAATCTAAACTCTCAATTCACAAATTCCTTCAGTATAAATATCTACTGAGCCTGCTGATTAGTTATTCCTCTTCGGTTTAGGAGCAGCCGGTCAGATACACATGAAAAGTACTTGCTGTGATGCAAAACATCATCATAAAACAATTTTCATGAATGAGAAAGTTCATCAGAAATAACAACATCTTAAAAGACCTCAAGCTTATTGGCAAACAGAATTTCTTCCAGAAAATAGCGAAACGATACTTTTAAAAAGTAGATAACAGTAGAAGCAAAAGTAGAAAACTTGTGTTCGAAAGGAATGACATATTTTTTATTCCACTGACTCGAAAAGGAGGGATTAACTTCAAAACTTTCTCTTGGAATTCTTGCTTTAAGAGAGCTTGCTTTTTTCCAGTAATCTAACAATTAATCAATATTTCTGAATAATATTCTGTGTCAAATTAATATATAATGAAAAATTATTTCTAGGTATCATAGAAGAAGTGTGATAAAAAATGCCTCTACCTTGCAATGTTGATTAATGTGGCTAATTTTCTTTTTATATTTACGAAAGCTGCACCAAATTAATGAAACATGTTCAAATTTTGAATGATCAGGACGTAATTTTTAACATTTCACGCCTACTTACACTTGACAATAAAAAAATACCACATCACTTAAACGACATTAAATGAATGTAGAAACCTCATTAAAATGGATCGACTTCATTGCGTTAACAAGCCGGTTGACTGACTTCTATTCCATAAATCATTTTACCGCTGCATTCAAGAGTTTTCTTCCCCCAAAAAAATTCTCACCATCGAATGATTTTCCGCCCATTAATTCCGATATATTCTGGGGGTAAAAAGTAAAAAAAAATTCTGTGAAATTCTTCTAAAACTCCTTTTATTACTTCTGTTAAGGTTAAATTATTGATGAGGAGGATCCCCTCTGGCTCCACCATCCAACAAAACTAATTTCGCGCATTTTCTACAATGCGGAAATTTGGAAAGTCACCTTTCCAAATCAATATCTGCTATTTCGTTTCTCAGCACTTTTTCTCATTACTCTTTAATCAATAACTTCCACGAAACTGAATTTTAGAGTTTGGGAAGTAATTTCTAGTTATCTCTTGGGAACAAGTCTTCTCTTTCTGTGAATAACACAGTAAACACCTCAATTGTGATATATGGAAAGTTATAAAAGTAATGATTATGACAAACAAAACCAATCAATTTCCTGAAATGACTTTTCAAAGTAATTTATTCTGACAATGATTTCAAGGCTTTTATTGCTCAATAATGATTTACCTTGAGCACAAAGCTAGTATTCGGAGAAAAATTGAGCGTTGAGAATAAGAGTGGACCAATCGACAACATTCGCTAACCATCCTGAAATGAAAAACATCCTTTCTACCGAAAGTAAAATGAATCAAAACATTTTAGCTGCTCTTTTGAACTTGTTCACTTTCAGTACTTAAAAAATATGATGCCTAGCTCAGTTTCGGGAAGATTGTGCGTTTGTCAACTCTAGTCCTCAACGCCTCAATTCAGTGTTACTTATGTATTTGTGGATGTTTAAATTTATAGTGCATGCTTATGAAGGTTAAAGTAGCTTAAATGCAAAAATAACTTTTCTTTATAGCAAAAATTAATGAAAATCAAATTTTTTATAGATTTACTCAGCTCATCCATAGTCCGATTTAGTGTCATTTTTGGAATAGAATACTTTAATGCTGTCTCTAGCATTTTCTCCTTAAGAACAGAGCTATTCATATTAACATCAGCATGAGAACCGTATGGATTCAAACTGAGATTCTTTTTTTTTCTATTACTTACTCTTATATCGAAAAACACGTTATGCAGAGTTATAGACGATGTGCACAGCATACTTTCTTATATTTTGAACGCTCTTAACTACTTCAGGGATGTACTGATTCGATTATGAAGTATCTATGTCAATTATTGCACAACTACTACTAATTAAAATACAGGACTGAATAAGCTTTTATTCAAGATTCTGCACCAAACATTAACCGGACAGCCTACTGCATGCCGAACTACGATAACTCATCTAGAATTTTTTCTCGTCCAATAATGGCTGTTCTGTACTATATACGTCATTATGCGTAAAACATGCCACATCAGTCCATATCATGTCTCCAAAGACGTTCGTTGGACCTCTAAGGGATTCACAATGTTGTTACACCGCGTGTAATGTTTCTCAACAACCCCAGCCAGTAGTGCCTGTGAAGGTGTTGGTAGGTACCGATGAGCACTTGATTCGTTCAGAATTTTCGAAATACGGATTTTTGAGAGAAATTCAGTCTACTCATGGCTTCACAGCTTTGAAAATCACTACCAAATCTACGTTCTACGTGTGCTAATCTAGAACATTAATGAGAGCAAGATGCTTTTTCTTACTAAATCGATGATGAAGATTACTTTTTTCACAGGTCTTATATTATTTGCGAAATAGGAACGTTAACTCCAAACTTTGCGGCTAGGTGGCGCTGTAAGTAGTCTCTTTATGTAGTGAACAGCAGCTTTACTATACTTAGACACCATTTTTATGACTATAGCAGTCACCGTTCTACAGTTAAGAGCGGAATGTCTCAGGAATTCACTGGGCGCCCCGTGTAGCGCTATTTAATCATATATGAAAAAAAAATTAAAATAGTTGTTTGATAATAGTTTGTGAAATGTTTCTGACGGCGCCTATGTTTCTAGTTTACGTTTATTGTAATTTTGAACTGAATAATAATAATTGAAATAAGAAAAAAAATACATTCTGTGATTTCAAAAATAAAATTCATATCACTAACACAAAAAATATTTTGTGTTAGTGATTATTAATGCAATTTCTTAATTTTTTTAATTCCTTTAAAGGTTAACACAAGTGAAACTGATATGGGAAGTTATGTTCCAGGTACTTCACTGCATGAGGTTTTTCATAACTTAACAATGTAACAAAAACTATCAAATCAAAGTATCTTTTTAAATCTTTTTTTATCCGTGCATAGTTCTTGCCTGATTTTTATAACTACATCATTAAAATGTGAAATATTACCCGATCTTATCTTTATTCTTTTTTGTCTGTATTATTAGAGTCCCGTCCTTTCTTCTGCTCTGATTAGAACTTCTTTCCCCCCAACAGCCTTTTCTCTTTTATTCCTAAGAAATCGATACAAATTGCCTTTAATTTAAGCCTAGAACGGCTCAGTGCACTTTAATTAAATTTGGCACAGTCTCTCTACAACGGAAATTTAAAAACATTAATCAATGACCGTGAATCTAATCGTACCAGAATTTCCTAGGATTACGCGTTGCCTCTAGAAGTTAATATATATTTAATATCAGATTTTGTAGGTACAGTAAAACCCCGGTTGACCGAACTCGGGTTAACTGAAGCCCGGGTTATCCTAAATGCCTCTGAAATCGCAAATCCAGAAAACAAATACTGTACAGCTCAGGAATAATCTCGAAGGCGAGACTTTTTGCAACGATATCCCCACTTTTTTCTTCTAAGCCTCCCTATGAAGGTGAGTGATTAATTTTAGATCGCTAAAATTAAAATTAATGGATATTAACAATATTAATTACAATTTTGTTTACCTGGGCTTGTTAGGCGCTATGCACCCGGCGGAGAGTTAACTTTAATAAAGAACACAAGTGTAGCCTACGAAGAGAGTTTTGAACTCGTTCTACATTCAAAACATTTCAGAATTTCATACTGTAATTTGATACAAAATAGTAATAGATGTTCATGGCTTAACCGAACTGCTCCCACCCACTCCCCTTTAGTTGGGTTAGACGGGGATGTTCTGTATTAGTAATTGGCATCTCCCCCATGTTTCTTTACTGAACGAGAATCAATAATTATTTTTATATTGCTGAGCGGGAAAAATACCTACTTTGAATCATGTTTCGATGATGGGTAATTATTGAAAATCGGGCGCTATAAGTTAATTCCGCTAGATGTCTGCCAGAAGAAGTTTGCCACAACGACGAAGTTGGATGATAAATTAGAAAAAGAATTGATAATTAGTGATAATGAAAAGGAAATTCATTAAAAGAAGGTTGCTTTAGCAAAGTTAATGAAACATTTCAGTCAAAGTGATCTTCTTTATTTTTGTTTATTCTTTTTATATTTCTACTTATTATTGAAGAAACTGATTAAAAAAGCAATATAAAAAATAAAATCAAACCGCAATATTTTTTTATGACAATACAACCCCACCCCGCTTGGGATAGCGACCCATAGTTTAAGAAGCTGCAGTAAACAGCATTCTTTACATATCTATCGATAAAGAATACTGTAAATCGTAGAGGAAGAAGAAAAAATAACAAATCTTATTGAACTAATCTTTTCCTCCATTAGTTTCCAGAAAATGCATTCTTTATTTCTCTTTATTGTCTGTGATGCAGTTATTTGAGAAATTAATTCAGACTTTTTGTTTGAGAGGAATTCTAAGAATCACAAGTCTTTTCCCAATTGTATTTACCTAATTCTTGTATAAAATGTAATTGAGAAATGGATAGATTATTGCGCGAGATGCTAGGATACATACTGACACTATGTTTCATAGTAACTCATCATAACTTTTTAAAATGTCTTTAAAATAGTTTCAAAATTTTCTTGGAAAATAGTGACAGATCAGATTAATTCATACCTTGAAGTAAAATGCTTTCTATGAAAGAAAAAAAACTATTGACTTTATTTTAGATTCCCACAGTTTATTTCTTTATTTGAAGCTTTTGATTTGTTTATTTATCAAAACATAGGTGTTCTGACATAGTTTTCTGTTCTGATAAAGCAACAATGACAGTCGGTTACGAATCTAAAAGCTTATTTATTATTTATTCCACCATTCCAATTTCACCTCCACAAACATTTCTGCCCTTGGTAAGAAACTAACGAAATCGATCAGTTTCAAAAACACTGAGGTAAAAAAAATCCAAAATAATTCCGCTAAAAACTACTAATAATCTAAACCTCAGGGTGTTACATCCCGAGACATTGGTTTGACAACCATTAAAACTGCAAGCATAACGCGACTACCAAGACTGGGCAACGGATCAGTGCGTGTCGAGTTGGATTTGACCAACAGCTTGAAGATTGATGGATGAATCCTCACAAGGTGATGACCTTGTGGGGATTCCTTTGATGTTCGCCGCCCAGAGGAAGTAGGAAGCGTCGCGTGCCTGGCGATGGCAAATCGATCTATATTCTCGTATGGGAGAGATAATGAGACAAGTAAAGGGATTACAAGAGAAAAATTCCTAATAAAAGATCAGATTGAATGTCAAAATTTTTTGTTGTTGAGCATCGGTGGAATTTTCCGTTTCGTTTATAGAAGGCACTCAATTTCAGTTTTGTGTGAAGTTGATAATCGCTTTATTCATCTCTGTGGTTTGATTAATCTCTTGAGCATGTTAAAGTGGTGCAAGGAGTGTCAGAATGTTTCCATTAATCATGCAAGTTGTTAGATGGGATCACGAATGAATATAAAGAATGTGTTTGTTTTTATTTAGGTTTGTGAACGAAACTGAGAAAAGATGAAGGAATAGCGTTAGATTGGTTCAGCTTTCGAAAATCTTTCGTCGAGTATAAATGATGTATATTTCATAACTTTTTTTAATAACAACTAATTTCTTAATTGCACCGTCAAAAGTTGTTCTGCATCATTTTATAATTTAAATAGCGGGATGATTTTTACAAATGAAAAAAAATTTTAGCTACTGCATTCATTAAATATTCATATTAGCGGTGCTATTAGGCAGAAAAACTTTATTATGCAATATGAAACATTTATAAATTGAAAATTCTTTCACTAAATGTTGTTAAGGAAATGTCAAAATGATTGTGATTAGAATTTTTAAGACTCATGCAATCGGGATCAGTTATTCCACGCATTTTTTTTCATGCTTTATTCTATATTAGAATAGGCCAGAAATTGAAGTAACGCTCACGTGGTTTGGTTTGGCTACGGACCGAAGAGATTCAGACAGCTTATGAGATCATAAATTTCCCTTTATCTCTCTACAAGTTAGCACACACACAGGATACTGTTGGATTCTATGGTGATTTAATATCAAATAGGAGTTAAAGCAGAATTGATTTACCTAATAATATCAAATAGGAGTTAAAGCAGAATTAATTTCAAAATCTTTTGGCATTTTTTTTATTTTGTGTATTTTTTTCTCTGAGTTTTGGGAAAGATTGAATTATTTTGCTAAATTATGATATCTTTAAAGTATCCAACGGGCTGGTAAATAGTATGAATAGGGAAGACTTCACTAGAAGGAAACATTTAATAAGTATTTTTAAAGTTTCTTACTAATTTTTTCAATCCAGTTTTCGTAATTAGTTTTGATTTGAGTGTTGGTAAACAAAATATAATTCATTGGAATTGTTATGAAATTACATGTTTATATTTAGAGCGTTTGACTATTTACATGCATCCAATATTTTTTTCCTTCTACGTACTTAATTTTTGGAATTGAATATTTAAAAGGAAATCCGTTATCTAAAATGTTGTAAATTATATTTGAATTAATTATTTTTTGAATATATGACAAAGTGTTAAATTGGCATTATCCTTACTCAGACAAAACGAAACTAATTGCTAAAAGTAAAGTTATTTACAAGTTCATTCCAATTGATTAATGAGTTCAGATTTTCATGCTATTAGTTTAGAATACTTTTGTTTTCGTTAAAGGTTTCTTTCTTACGATTTGAATTTGTGGTGCATGCTATTACCAATATTTTCTTTCAGCATTTTTTTTATTTTGCATTTTGGTAATGCATTTTTTTTTCTGTTAGTGAGTTTTGCATTATTTTCACTCAGATAAAATGAAAGTTATTGTTAAAGGTAAAGTTATTTAGGAAACGAAAATTACCGTCAATTGATTCATCAGTTCTGTTTTTCATGCTTTTTTTTATTTCTTAACCACTTTACCAATGTGCATAAGATTGTCTATTACAACTTTCATTAGTAAATCTATGACAACCAGATCTGAGATATTGTTGGCGGGTTAAAAGCCCATCTTAGATGGGCACAAATCTTCTAGTTTCTAATAATTACGGTATTTTCTTCTAACTTCTACAGTATATTTTACCAAATAATTCAGTCAACATTTTCCAAAATCTGGAATCCTTATACTTCAACGTTTTCTTTTCTTATTTTAAAAAATATTTACCGTATAATATTTCTGTTGTGGTCATTTTTATAGTCCCTTTTCTAATTTCTCAGTAATCCCTTATACTGTCAGTAATTATTTGAATTTCAATATTTGATGTTTTGAGGAAATGAAGAATTTGAAGAAACTTCACAATTCTTGCCGTTTTATTAAAATCTCGCACAGGTTATTGTAATATGAATCTTACCTTTCTTTTAAATTCCTTGTGTACTCCTTGATTTTTAAAAAAAATTACAGCTGATTAAAGAAGACACACTCATTTGAATTAGCTTTGCATAAATTAATTTCATTTTCTATACAATATTTCATGGCGGGATATGGGACTGCCACTGTCCATGAGATACCATTAGATATTGGCAAATATGGTTCTTCTAACTACATACAGTGTCTGATTATAGCATAAATTCATAAAACCTGTCTTATAATTTGTTAATCACGATAAATTACATGAAAGAGGAATTGTAAAATTTCCTTGAATTTTTCCAAAACATGAACCAAATAAGTGAAAAACTAATTCACTCGTCATGAATTTGGTGAAAAGTATACTTCTCGCAACCCTAAAAAGTCTTCAAACAGCTATAACTTTCCACAATTACTACTTGAATTTTTTGCCAATATAAAATTTCTAATCGATAATTGACTGCATTGCTTGTTTTTCATCATATTTTTCCCAAATTTGACTCACAGAAACGTCCTAAATATGACAAAAAATTTTTAAATAAGAATAAAAAGATTTTGAAACCAAAAGTTTGATTTCAATTGAAAATACATTATAATCTATCAATTTCTGATAGCACTACGTACGCATTTGTGCGCACTAAAACCACAACCAAAGTCGGTAATTCTTATCAATTTCACCATTAATCATCTTTTACCACTTCAACCTTATACGTATCTCTTCATCATTTATTACCCATATCTGCTGAATTTTCTTCCAGACTAGGTACTGCCAAATCTGTGCTATCAACATAGAAGTCAAACAAAAATTTGGAGTTGTAACCATCAGCTTATCTTTCAGTTATCACGACTCGCCAAAATTCTCTGACCTCATCGGGGAAAAAAGAGACACTTCCAGATTCGAGACACGTACCTTCCAGCGAGCGACATCGAACTGAGCAAGAGACGTCGTAATGAGGCGTTCCCCCTCCCCAAACCCCTTTTTGTCCCGATAAAACGTCCTCATCAAAATAAATGATTGGGGACGAGAAGAAATGTAGCACTTTGTCACCTCTGCAGACCGTATTTTGTTCGTGTTTGTTTAAGAAAACTGTGTTCCAACAAATGGCGCCACTGTGGATTTTGCACCGTGGTGTCCCCTGCATGAAAAGTGACTTCCAACCTTCAGTCGCATGGCGAGAAGAAAATTAAGATTGTTATTCTGATCTCGCTAAGTCGCGGAAATTTTGAGTGATGGTTCTTCGAGATACTGATCTACTGAATTGAATTTTTTTTATATTGTCACTCAACATGGTTAAGCTTACATGTTTTCTTTATATCAGTGAGTTCACGGTGTATGATCGCATCATTTTAAACTTTCAAAGTTTATTTATACTGCCAAGTTTTGAAATGTGATTCCTTTTATATACCAAGTTTAAAATCGCACAATTATAGCCACTCACAAGAGTTGAGAATCACTGTTTTAATGAATAAAACGTGCTCATTATTTTCTTCGCTTTTCAGCTGTATAGGGTATTTATTTTGCATTTTTTTGTTCTCACAGATATACCAAAATAAATTATAGGAAATTGGCGATTAAAGAAACTGTTTTTCAATAAATTGGGGCCACTGTGGATTTTGGCCCGGAACAAAAATGTCTTCGGCAAAAAATCTAGCAAAATGTCTTCGGAAACAAAACAAAAACTTGATATTTCCTTGTATATTTCCCTTAAAAAGAAAGATAACCAAGTATTACTATTGCAATAAAAATAATCATTTTCAGATCTTTTGCAATAAATTGATATTCATGTCTCATTATCGACTAATAATGAGCATTACATTTTGTTGAATATTCTGCGATAAAAATTAAAAAAATATCTATATTTATTTACTGACGGAGGGTCATCCCAATAAAAATGTTTCAATTACCATTACGTGTTCCTCAATTATGTATTACAAAATCCTTGGAGTTTTTACAATTTAAAAATATTTTAAATTCTGTTAACACTGTCTGAAATTATAAGCACACTAATAGATTGAAATATTTATGTAATCTCATTAAACGGTACACCTATTCCATTATGCTGTATGGCTAAAGTAAGCGTATTTTGAACCAAGATCCGACAGGACGTCGTTCTCGTTAGTGGTTCGAGTTGGAACGTTCCCTTGAACGTCCAAAGATATTTTTGAATTCAGTTTCCTGCATCAGTTCATATCTCACCTTGATTCCAATGATTGTTTTTCTGATTTTTCCCTCTTATGAAAAATTTTGGAATTTAAAAAAAATAATATCAATAATATACTTAAGAATTTTGCTTTCAAGGTTGAAACTAATTTTTGCACTAACAAAATGTATCTGTGCTTGTTTTGCAACAATATTTAATTTCTTCAATTGTTTCTTTTTTTTCTTCTTTTTTATGCAATTTTATATTTTTGCATTTCTTAGCTTTTATAACTTTATCGCTCCCAGAGGTTTATAATGAACATTTTATGAATAAAAGGTAATTGCTATTTTATTTCTTTTCATTTTGCTTGAAATTTCCTCCTCTTACAATGAATTTTGTCAATTTTAAAAAATTAACCTCCATATACCTTTGTTATTTATTTATATTTATCATTTTAAGGATGACATATTTTGAATTAAACTTCTAGCTGCATATTCCGCGATTTACATAGAATGGAAGTTACTCTACTCTCTGCTGCATCTCACGATTACTGTGGGCTAGTGGTTATGCGATTTACAATTATAGCGTTGAATTATATTATGCAGCTTATAAATAACAACTGGCCTCTTTTCAAAAGTTTAGAGCCAATTTACAAACGTTGCATCTGCATAAAGATTCAAAAGTTAAATATGTAAAAGTATATTATTTCTTATCTTGATTTTATAACTACTTTCTTTGATTGTCTTTTATATTTCTTACAACTTCGCGCTCTCTGGGGTGTCGCACTTAAGAAAAGCGAATCAAAATTTCAATGAGTAAAATATGTTTATTCTTTTCTTTATTTTTCAGTTATTTTTGGTGTTTATCGTTCTGTTCTATAAACGGTATAAAAATAAATGGCGGGAAACGGATGATTTAAGAAACTATATTCCAACAAATGGCGCCAATAGAGGTTTTGGATCGTGGTGTCCTCTGCATGAGAAGTGATTTCCACCTTTCTAGCTTGAAAAAATGGCATGGCAAGAAGAAAAAAAATTATAAGATTGGTATTCTGATCTCGCTGTAACTCGGAAATTTTGAGAGATTATTCTGAAAGATACTGATCTACTTAATTAAAAATATCCAATTCTGTCATTCTACAAGCTTAAGCTTGTACGTTTCTTCAGTATCATTAAGTAAATGGTGCACGATTGCATCATTCTGAATTTTGAACAGAGCTTCGAATTTAATCATTCATCAAGCGTTACAGATTATATAGTACTTAAATGCAGCAAGCATAATTAAAAGTATCTTCTTCATAGTGTATTTTTCCTTGTCTTGAACTTTCTTGGTGATTAAAGAAAAATGTAAGGTTCTTTTCTGGCCGTTAATTGAATAAAAATAGCCTAGTATTCTGCTTCAGGCTGTTGCATTTTGAGTCAGAACAGTTATTGCTATTTTTCCGTTTTTTTTTAACGACGGTAAAACTGTTATTCAAAGAATTATACCAAAGGAGAATCTTTAAATATTCAAGTACAAATACGTCTTGGTGGTCTAAAAATATTTGTGGATGACTTTTACTTAATTACAACTATGCTTCAGATCAATAAAATATTCATTCTTAAGGCATATTTAATGTAGATTAATTCCAATTTATTTTTGCATATAGAACTGTAATGAGAGATCTGAGTTTTTTAAATGATGGGTAAATCATAAAAAAATAAATTTAAACTCATGAAATAGGCCTTCTAAAAGAATTTTTTTAAGAATTTGAGTTTGAAATGTTAAATATTCTTTGTAAAAAGTTCGTTAGACTAGTTCGTGTTTATAAATGAATTGCTTTGTTTTAAAAATAAACACATGAGTCTCAAAATCAAATTTAATATAACTAAATTTTATCTTTTAATTATAGAAAATTTTGTCGTCCTTATAGAAAATGTCATTTCTTTATGAATAATAAATGCAATATCTTTTGAATCAAAATTCTACAAACAATATTTTAAATGATAATAACAGTTTCTCTTCTTTCTAGACAAACCGTGTCGAACAAAGATACTTTAACAGGCACTAAACATTCATATAACTATTTGGTGTATAGGCCTAAGAAATTCATATAATGTTTGGTATGGTCTTGAAGGCCTTTGTATCAAATAAATAACATTTTTTAACATCGTTATGAAACTGAACTCAAGAACATCTTTCTTTGAACCTATCCTGTTGCTTTACAGCTAAAACCGTCACTTAACAAGCAACACCACCTATCGCAATTTTTTGAAATTTCAAAGAGGTTTCTACTGAATTTTTCGCAACCAATAACGAATATTTCTGAATTTTTTTAACATCTGGTTTGAAAATGAAACCGCATGTCCATACCAGGTGTTATTGGTTACAAAAAATTCAGTTTTTTCTTCCTCTTTGAAATTTCAAAAAATTGAGACAGGTTATGTTGCTTGTTAAGCGACTAAATACAATGTGATGTTTAAATGTAGCACATTTCAGAAACAGAAGCAAATGAAAATAAAATACTTTACAACAAAAATTACATTGGACATTAGAATTAATTGGAAATGCGTCTGTTTACATTGTTATTGCTGAAGAAAATTGTAAGCAAATTTAAATCCTCGGCCTCGGCATAATTTCGGTTTAGAAATCAAAAAGTTGCATTTTTGACATCTGATTTTACGAATATGCAGGCCTGAGGGACAATAATTCCGTGGGTCAAATGTCCTTAACTTGTGCGATGAGAAAATTTTAATAAGGCGATGCAATCCGAATGTCATTTTCGTCATCTAATCGCTGTTCACCTTTATTCCACAGTAGACTAACTTTACAGAATTTCAAAACAGGGCGTTATAAAACTCAACAAAAGAACTCTTGTTATCTACAAAAGAGGAAAAGAATGATAAACTTTTCTTGTGTGGCTGATATACTAACACTTTTTTAGGATACTTTATATCATTTTACACAATGCACAATTTTGAAAACCTGCGATACTTACTTTGCTATATAATGTACAAGATCTGAAGCATATTATGATTAAGAACAATGATTTCACAATACTGTTGCAATATAACAAACATTTTCAACAAAAATCTTCCATTATTTAAGAAAGTGTTTGTTTTGAGATAGAATAATTCCAGTTTTGACTTTCTATTCTATTAGAAATCCATAGTATCAACCTGGTCCTTAAATTTTATCCTTCATCAAATATTCTCCCCTTTGTGGCTTGGAGCTGTTTCAAGTATCGCGGTTCAAACTTACCATATTCAGTGACAATTTAAATTGGCTGGGTTTAAGAAAGTGTTGAATTTGAGATAGAGCGATTCCAGTTTTCATGTTCTGTTCTATTAGAAATCCATAGCATGAACCTGCTCCTTAAATTTTATCCTGGATCAAACATTCTCCCCTTTATGGTTTGGTGCTATTTCAGGTATCATGGTTTAAACTTATTATATTCAGTGACAATTCAAATTGGCAGGATGCGAAAAGAAAAGAATAACCATATCATCAGCTGTTGACATAATAAAATTTTCTAACATTTTTAAGACTTGGAAGAAACCCAGTAAAAGGACGTTTGATCTTCGATGTCCAACTTAACATTTACCAAAATCATATACACGACGGATCTTTAGTGGAATTGGATTTCGAACTTAGAACCCTCCGATTCCGAAGTCCAGATCTGACCATCTGGTTATCGCGACCTCAGTGGTATCTGTAGACAATTCGGAATCCTATACTTTTTGGCCTTCAGCCTCTGCACCTGTTTCACTGTCCAGTAGCAGTACTTATTTTAATTATTTAATTCTCCTTAGCTTTAAATGAATATCGTAATTGCGAAGGTAATTCTAAACTTGGCATATAAAAAGGGAGCATTATAAATTAATTACTATTATTTATTAAATAAAGCATCGTTACTTACAAGAATAAATTAATTGCCGTGTTACAAAAGAAAAAACGGGTTTTATTTCTTATTCTTTCTGAATAACTTTTAGAGACCAAGGCATCTCGTAACTGAAATTATATACACTCATGTCCATAAATTAAGGATAATTCAGAATCACACAGAAATTGAACTCTAAAATAAAAATTTCACCTGTAGAATTATCACACACATCTTGAAGAAGAATATGCAAATTACAGGAAACCACCAGATGAGGCGGATAGTACGTCACAATGACGAGAGTGTAAGAGAGGGGTATATAAGGAATGGTGGCAAAGAAGTAAAATTGTTCACAAGCGCTTTAAAAGCCTTTCATTGCAATAACCGCATAGTTATGGCACAAAGGAAGCATTTGGATGATTTTTTACGTGGTAGAATTATCGGACGACTGGAATGTGGACGTACCCAGCTGGAAGTATCCGAGGAACTTGGAATCGCCCAGAGTGTCATTTCCAGGCTTTGGCAACCATATGTGAATAGATTTTACAGCACAGGTCGCCCCCGAGTTACAACGCCGAATGAGGACCGGTATTTGGCAGTTACTGCCAAAAGAAACAGACGGAGCACAGCACCAGACCTGTCTCGTCAGCTCTCTTCAGCTACCGGTACGACAGTTTCAAGGTAGACCGTGTACAGACTCTTAGGACACATTGGTCTATATGCTCGTAGGCCTGTCAGATGTGTTCCACTTACCGCAACTCACTGTCGCCTGCGATTAGCCTGGAGTAGAGAGCATGCATTGTGGACACCGCAACAGTGGTCTTGTGTGATGTTTTCCGACGAGTCCAGGTTTAGTTTGCAGTCTGATTCTGGCCGGACTTTCATATGGAGAGCGCCAGGTACCCGTTACCACCAAGAGAACACCATTGAACGACACCGTTACGGTGGTGCAGGATGGCTCGTTTGGGGAGGAATTATTCTTGGTTCCTTTATGGATGACAATGCCCGTCCTCACCGTGCAAACATTGTAGACGAATGCCTTCAATCGGAGGATATCACCCGTATGGATTGGCCAGCATACTCACCGGACTTGAATCTAATAGAGCATGTGTGGAATATGCTTGGCCGACGAATTGCAGCCCGTCAACCCCCTCCCACCTGTCTACCGGAACTTCGGAGGGCATTGCTTGATGAGTGGTGTAATATTCCCCAAGATCAGATTGATAATTTGATACTCAGCATGCCTAGGCGTTGTAAGGCCTGTATTGCATCGTCCGGGAGACATACTCCGTATTAACCATCATACTAACCATGTTATACTGTTTTTTGTAAATAGGTTCTTTTTTGAAATTTGCTCCAGGGAGTAAAAATCGCAATTTTTATTAATTATGTCAAACATATAGCATCTGTTTTGCTCTTTACCTTTTGTTTAATAAATAGACTTTACAAATAAGTCAAATTTCTTTTGCTTCTGTCTCTTTCTTTGCCTGAACTTCATTATCCTTAATTTATGGACATGAGTGTATTTAAAAGTCAGATTTAGTTTTTAATAACAAGCGCCCTTAAACTCTAATAACTGCTAATGATTTCCAAAGTTTGTGTTTTTGCCGAGAGTCTGGTTAGTTAAAATATTAAAATGAGAAAAGTTGAAAAATATTATTATCCCAATTAGATTTTTATTACCTTCTTTAATGCATTTAATTAACTGATAAGAAATTCGTGTTTACCAAGAAAAAAATCCATGTTGGAATGAACAACTTATCATAATTAAGCAACAGTAGGAAATCAGAAATAAGTGTTTTTAAATGTACTCCATTAGATAAATAAAATAAATATTTTAATACACTCCATTATATAAATAAAGAGTTAATTCCTTTCTAAGCATTCAATATGCTGATATTAAAAATATCACAGAAAAGTAAGTTCTTTTAGAAAAAAAAGGCACATTACTGATTTTTACCTGTTATGTATATGAATCTGCTCTTAATATGTTTGTAATTTTGTGATGGTTCGGAATTTTGAAATAATCTTTTATTACCCGTATAAAATCTAATGACTGTTATTCAGATTTTAAAATCTAACGGTAAAAGACAAATTAAAAATTTATTGAAAAGAAAGATTAAAAGTGAACGATTGTTTACATGCAGACAAAATTATTCTTAATTAATCATTTACTTTGTTTACATAATTTGGAATATGACAGGTTGTAGTTAAAAAAATATTTTGAATAATGATTATATTTCCTTTTTCCCTCCATTACCAAGCAGTTTTAGTTTCTACAAATTTCTACAAATTATTGCACAACAACTAGTTAAGAAGACAGTTACTTTTGAATCAAAAATCAATGA
>BGPR01003478.1:123682-135890 GCA_013235015.1 Araneus ventricosus
GCAATTCTCATATTTTTCAAAACCAAAGAACCGACAAAAAGTGTGTCATAACGACCCAAACCTTCATTAATTTTGGACCACCGCTACTCACTTTTTATACAAATTACTTGTAAATATTCATATCATACAAAAAGCTCCTTTATCGTGTATTGAAATGTATCAGGACCCCCTGGCCCTCGTTACAAGCGAAGCATATTACATTTCAAGTCTCTTCCTCGAACTGACCCGACCATCAAAGGTCACTCATGAATTTTCTGCTCCGCTGGCAGGTTCGCGTGCGACCTCTGACACCAATACCAATAAATTTGCATTTGTTTTTACTGCTGCACTTTACCCATCTAGGGGCAAGAGCGTTCCGCGGTAAGTTTTTGGAGAATAAATTTCTTCTCTGTTGAGTTGATCAATTCCGTTTGCTCTGGATGTTTTAGTTATATCTGGTGCATGTGTACTGTATTACTTATTGGGATTGTAGGAAATGCTGCTGTTGGTTTGTATAGTGGCGTAGCTGCAACCTCTGCCGCAGGGGTAAACTTGCAACATGCCGCCCTTCGTTTACAAGCTACATTGGGCACATAAACCTCGAAATAAAAAAAATCCGCAAGAAAACACTATATTATTAATTTAATTCGTCGTTTGATGCCCTCGATCTCAGCACATGGTTAACGAAATTACACGTCCACCACCAGTCACTCTGCATTATAACGGTAATTTACCGACAAAAAGCGAAAAGTACCAATCAATTACATCAGTTGCTATCTTTATGCGCTAAATGATTGAGCTCTTAGTTGCAAAATTTTCCTGCAAGTCTGAATTTGCCACCTCTTTAGAAGTGTCGGCCCCTCCACCCCTTTTAGCTCCGCCACTTTTGTTTGTAATCTGTAAAATAATCTCATAAAACCAAAATAAATTATTTCTGTGAACTTCTAAATAGAAATAGACGGAATTTTAATTATGTTCTTTAATGGAAAGGTTTAGTCTAAAACTCTAATTTTGAAACAAAATAATATTTGCGTAATTGTTTTGCTGCGTCGGAGTTTTATTTGGGGGTTGTTCTTCCATTGCCTTTCATTTTTCTTGGGATTTTCTGTGTCACGATAAGTCAATTTTTGGACGAAAGTCGGGCCTCTCGCAGTAAAAGATCCCATTTGTTTGAATATCTGCCTGCAGGTGACCCTTTATAAAATCTGTAAGGCCGGATTCTTTTCTATATTTTTCTTTTTTCAAATAGATTATCATATGAAACAGGAAGTTTAAGGCGATCTAAAACAGTAAAAATATTTTCGAGTAATTCTGTTGTGTTTTTCTCAAGTTCAGTTCGGTTACTTCCACATGTAACAAGTGCCAGGTCATCAGCAAAGGCTTGAACATAAAATTTTTCATGATTTAATTCAAGAATTTCGTTAAAACAGAAATTCCAAAGAAAAGGAGCGATTGCAAAGCCCTGAGGGCAACCTCTATAAACGAAGTTGGTTATCTTAACATTATGCTTAACATAAGAAATTGTTCTATTCTTCAGGTAAGAATAAATAAAATTTACAAATGATATAGGAATATTTAAATGATCAAATTTTTCAAAGAGCACAGGCCAATCCGTATTGTCAAATGCAGACCTAATATCGATAGATATCAGGGCTACGTGTGAATTTTTTCTTAATTTTTAAATTTTATCAGTAATTATACCGATGGCAATTTCGCTGTTTTTAAGTTCAGTGAAGCCGTTTTGATTGTTCTTTAATTATTTTATTGTTGTAGAACCAGAGATAAAATGTATTGATTATAAGACTTTCTAATATTTTTCCTTGGGTGGGAAGCAAACAGATTGGCCTGTACGAAGAGCAAACTTTGGGGTCCCGTCGTACCTTTCGGAGGAAAAAGACCCCTCCGTTCCTCAGACATGATGGAAACTAATTAAATTTCAAACACATATTTAATAACCTTAAAAGAAAATCTAAATTGTATTTGAAAATAATTTTCCACGTCTTATTGTCAAGATGATCAGGCCCAGGAGCTTTCCTGTCTTTCAAGGAGTTCATTATTATTTTCAGATCATAAAAGTTTATCGTTTCAGTTGGATCAGGAGTAATTTGTATATTAAAATTATTAAGTGAGAGTTCTTGTGGAAAGAAATAGTTCACCAAACATTTCGATCTTTCTCTTGGAGATTCAAGATTATTATCACCATTGCTCACCATAATGTTTGCAGAGTAATTGGTGCAGAAATTTCTCCAAGCTTCCTTTTTAGCGTCCAAAATCTTTTTCTTAAAAAAAACTCTTTCTCGTTTATAAGCAAGTTCACTGGTTCGGACCATGTCATAGGGTGCATTCTTATCTTTTAATTTTTTAATTTTTTTAAAAGGTAGAAAATTGATTAAGTTTTATTTTTAGTTCATTGCTCCAGAACTGGAGTTTGAATTTCTTAGATTTTCTTTTTTTCTTAAAGGAAGTAAAAGAACAGGTTTCCGCGCCACACCATTGGAAGAACGTTTGATCCTCGGCGACAATTTTAACGTGTACTAGGCCCACATACAAGGCGAATGGAAAGTGGATTTGGATTTCAAACCTCTATCCTTTCGGTCCCGAAATCGACATCTTACCCCAAACCACCATAACCACTTAGCCGTAATCCAAAAGTTAAAACTGTTCAATTTAGAATACTAAAATGATTTAGCTGCTTGTAAAATGTTTCTGAATAATCAGCATGTTTTATTAAATTCTTAATTAATGGAAAATAAATGTAAATTTTAACGTTTTTCCTTAATAACTATAGTGCATATTATCGTACAAAACCTTATTTATACCACTCTAAAAATAAAAAAATACCTCTCCAGTGACACCAATTTTTCCCCTGAAATTTTTTTCTTTTAGTGTAATACTTTTTAAAAATTAGTTTTAAATATGTAACAATTTTGTAACAATGCTTTTCCTTTTTATAACAAAATAGCAATATTGTGAATAATCAATGTGAATATTTTAATAGCTTTCATGTGATTAATCAAGCATGAATATTAGAATGTTACAACATTAAATATGCTAACAAATAATTTTTCATAACATTATCATTTTATGTAAAGTTTGAGGTTGGTTTTCATGAATTGTAAACATTACCTTAACTTAAACAACTCTATAAGCATGCAACTTCTCTAAACAGCAAACTTCAAGTTCAATCTTAAAGTTTAACCACCTCTATAATAAAACTCAAACTAATGCAGTGCTGGCAACATACTTGTTTACCTCCACAACATTAGTCATCATTAAAATTAAGCTTAACAATTATTCCTTTCAATTTGTTATATTAACGCCCCAAAAGAGTTCTTATCCCATAAGAGTTCATTTAACAGCTAGACAAACCGTTTATTCTCTTGTTTTGCTCGTCATTAACACTTGCAAATGACTTAACCGTGATTTAATACTTATTTCCACTAGAGATTTTCCTGTCGTAGGATTAACCCTTTTTAGTTGTTATCTTATCTATTTACTCGTCTTTATTTTATGTTGTTAAGTATAGTTATTTGTTGAGATGGTTTAAGTTCTCGATTTCTTTAGAGACTTGGCCATTTCGGTCCTGGAAAATTAATTTAAAAGTTTTAATTTCTGAGTGTTTGTAAAGAAAATAAAAGGAAATATTTTGATACCCAAGATGTTCAGAATATGTTTAATAACGAAAAGAAGTTATGAGGAGTAAATTTAAATAATTATCTGAACAATAAATAAATAACGTTTGAATAGAATAAAGATGCTCATTAAATGTTGGAAGTAGACAAATGAAGGTGACTTTTGGCATTGTTTCGTAAACAATTTTAAGGAAGTAAAAACGATGAAAGTTTTAAAATGTAGGTGATTTTTGACACTATTTTGTAAAAGATTTTAAGGAATATTTCATGAATATGAATATTATGAGAAAGAAACGATTGTTATGTCCTTTTCAGCAATAACTAGATGCTATTTAATAAAGAGGAATCAACTAAAAATTAATTTAA
Source organism: Araneus ventricosus (assembly GCA_013235015.1). Lineage (NCBI taxonomy): Eukaryota > Metazoa > Arthropoda > Arachnida > Araneae > Araneidae > Araneus > Araneus ventricosus. Next base: position 127,660 of record BGPR01003478.1, read on the forward strand.
GATTGAGATTTAGATCTTTTTGGAAAATTTACAGAAAAAAATTATTAAGCTATATTTTTACTTTCTTGTATTCAAAGTAGCCAAACGGGCAGTATTGTAATAATAAAAAACTCGATTTCGATGAATTTTCACGTTCTAAAAACACAATTTTACAATTGTGTCTGTCTTCCTCTTTACGAACAATACAACTAAAAATCACAGAGACCTTGACGGATGAAACAGTAGAGCCTCGGGAATCCGAACTAATTGGGGTTGACCTCTGTTCGGATTCCGGGAAATTTGGATTATCCGGAAAATTCGGTAAAATACTCTTGATATTACCAAATGCAGTCGAGTATTGACTTTGGATACTCTGTGAAAGAGTACGGAAAGAACCCTCTGCGATTTGCATCGTCAAGCAGGTTTAGTTCCTAAAGTCAAAAGAAGGAAACCGAATTTGTTTCTACTGATTAAGGTGCTGTATTCATTCTTAAATACCAGCTCAAATGTTTCTTTTAAAATAGGACTTTATTTTGTTTCTGATTACTAATTGTTATTTTCCTTCATTTTTTAATAAATATTTTTCAGAAAATTAAAAATGTGTTCGGATTATTAGAAATTTCGGATCCCTGGGGTTCGGATTACCGAGGTTATACTGTATTGAGACTTTTTACCGACAGTTAAGATTTTTTATTAAACTTCGGGTACATGTGCATGTAAAATCCGATTAGTAGATTCGAAACGACTAGGTCCAAATTGCGTACTTGTCGTCACTGTTTGAGGAAGCTAACACAAAACGTTGCATATGTGGAACTGTACGAGAAAGTCGAGGAGAGACCACTTCCGTTGGTACAAATTTACTTGTTGACTTTTAAGTAATTTTTTCGAGCAACGAATTGGAGTCCCATTGAAAACTACACACAGTTAGGTAAAGTTTGCCATAACCCGAAATCCATAGCATGTGGATTGTTTCCAATCGTTGGTAAAACTGTTCAATGATTTTAAATGACAAAACGTTAATCGCGAGATAGTTTAATAAATAATCTTCTATCTTCCCAAACTCGCATTTTCCTTTCACCAAATGAAACATAGGAAATTGGAATGTCTTAAAGTTCCTAAAATTTTATTCTCGAAGGATGCCAATTATTTCATGTATTTTCTTACAGCTGTTTGTAAAGATTGGGCACTTTTTAAATTTAATAATACTTTTAAAACATATTCATGCTAAATGATGTAAATTTTTTCCAGCCTTTAAATTTCTCATTAATATTCCTTAATACAAATCTATGTTTAGTAACTCAACAAGTGATGATATATCTATTGTTTAGTTAGTGTGCTGTATACAAAGGGGAAAAGTCTCACAAGCTAAGTACTTTTTTATTATAAAAAATTTCTCTTTATTAATTTACAGTTTCTTGGGTAGCATACCATATATATATATATATATATATACTGTTCAGCAACGGATTCCGAGACTACCACTTTTGGACGATTTTACACCGGAAAGGGGTGTCAGTCATATGAGCGCATTTCCGGAGTTCTTTGTTAGATCACGCTCAGTAAAACGTAAACATCACACTTCCATTCTTCACTTTCCCACTATTTTGATGAAAATAACTCCGCCCGGCGCATGCGCAAAAGCGCGGAGGGTTTCCGCATACGTTGCAAAACAAGATATATATAATTTAATTTTTGCATTTTCCAAACAATTTTGTTTTATATCTTATATATATATATACATATTATTAATTTACATAAAGTCTTAAAAAATGATGTATCGCTCTTTTCCTCCACACTCTTCTCCGGCCACCTCCTTCGGTGTCATCCGGGGATCTGCCTTGGTCGTTTAACTTCCCCATCGTACGTTCACTCTCTTCTGCACCCCTCCTTTCTCACCCCCCCTTTCTTAGTGGGGACGGTTAAAGTTCGTTTTCTGGCTTCTGTTCGAAGATGTCACATGGTCATCATAGGTAGTTATTGTTATATAATCAGCAGCACTCGCTGTGAACCGCACTAGCCCAGCCACCTCGATACTTTGCGGATGGCAATGACTACTTTTTCCAGTTTTAAAAACTGCATATAGACTAGTGGAGCAGGATATAAAGGGGGAAAGCGCATTAGAGTTCTAATATTTTGCACAACTTTGTCGCAAATTTCTGCATAAGAGTTTACAGAACCGTAAATGCAGTATGATATTGCTCTAAAATAAAGTTTCCATCCCCTACGATAGGCATTTTATAACAATATTGAGGCGCCAGGTTGATTGAAGCGCATACAGATAAAAAAAAAATACTATTTGAAATTTGCACGATAATCGTGGAGCATTCTGATTGGTTAGCCATGCTTGCAAAGTGGCGAAATAAATTGGCAAAATCTATCCAATTATAGGGGCTGGGGACTCAGAGAATATGTATTGAAGTAGTGTTTTTGCGATTTCTCTCGAAAATGGAGGGTGAGGGTGGTATCTAGGGGTAATAAATTTTCAAATAAATTAAAAATTGGCGAAAACGATCCAGTGGTTGGTGCCAATGAGCCTCTGTCAATGATTTTTCCCATAGTGGATATACTGTGAAGTAAAGTTTCTTCAATTTTTCTCTAAAATAGAGGAAAGTGGGAGGGGGAAGGTAACATTTGATGACATATATAGGAGTAATAAGCTTTAATATGAAATAAAAATTTATTGAAATCGGTCAAAGGTTGGGGTTTCGGGGCTAGTCATTTGCTTTTGCCAATTGTTTTAAATACATAGATAGTAATCAATAAAGAATCAGAGGAAGAAGTGGTAGTTAAAATTACATAAGAGAAATTTCGAATATAAATGCAGACTACTCCATGAATTTTTTTATTTGGAAACAAGTTGTGCAATTTTACAAATTAATATAAGAAATATAAGAAAAGTAATTTTAACAAAATTAACTTTAAATTATTTAATAAAAATTACTCGAGAATGATTTAATTAATTTAAGAAATTTAAAAGTTTAATATAATAAATTAAAATTATCTGCATTAAAACTTGCTACACCAGGGTAAAAAATGTGACGGGTAAATTATTAAATTAATAAAATGTTAAATTATTGAAAATAATTTTAAAAACTGCAAAAATATAAGTGATTTAAAAACTGCAAATATATAAATGATGCTGTTTACTTCACTGTGTAGTGAAAGGTTGGCTTTAATAACGTAAGGATAAAAAGAAAACTCTCATATAAGACAAAAATCAAACACTTGAGGAGAAACTAGGAAGTTTGTAAACAAAAACAATTTTTTCTGAAGATGCAGGTTTTTAAAGATAATCTAGAATCATTTGCGTTAAATCAGCCATAAAAGGATTACATTTCAATTCAAGCCAGAAAATACAAACTACAAAGGATTTTTCTTACCAAGGAAAAATATTTTCACGCCAGAAAAGTAAAGAGTTTAAAAACCAAACGATTTCTCACTAACAGTATGACCAAACCTGGAACTAACACAGTCGTCTGTTTGGCGCCAAAGAACTGCTGTAGTTGAGGTCAAACTTCCATTTCTGTTGCTTTTTTTCAATGAAAACATTCTCGCTTTTTTGGGATAAAACGTGACATTTAGTGTTTCTTTCCCCTTTTCGGTTGTACATAGGAAAATCTTGTTTGTTTCTGGTGCCTATCCATCACATAAAACGACCTTGGAGCAATTTATGGCTTTTGAAAAACTCCGCAATATTTCCATTTGAAAAATGACACGTTTATGCCAACGAATATGAATTTTAGCCCTTTATGAATGCGATGACGTAATCATGAAGTATTTTAGTGAGACTAATTCATGTGGCAACACAGTTCATTAATAAATTATAGTTTACAACTTGCATTCTTTTGAAATTGCCTGAATTGCAATTTCCAAACTACTTTAAACAAAACACAGCTTTTTTTAAGTGGTATTATTTAATTTGACTTCTTTCATGATTGAAAAAAATGGAATTTTGTAGTCGACAGTTTACTGATTTCCTTTTGTTCTAGAATTCTGGTGTACTGATTTCTGTGTTGCCGATGGCAATGCAATACTTCAATATTTCCAGATTTTAGTTATTAGTTAATCGATTTATTTTAATTACATTTTGATTCTATATGAAAAGCGCCATCAGTTAGTGAATTTGAGAAAATTAATTATAAGATTCCATAATGATTTACCATAATGAATTATGAACTCTATTAAAGAATAAAAAGTAGACAATAATAAAGATAAAAATAGTTTTAAAAACATGATGTTATTAATGTGCTAAAAATTATAAAACAAATTTTTAATCAGAAATATCGATGCCAAAACAAACTCATAAAATCGAGAGGCCCTGAAAACTAGATTACAATGCAACTCGGTTAATCAAACTGAAGGGAGGGACGAAGTCGTTTCGGATAACGAATTTTTCGGTTAAACCATGAACATCTATTATTATTTTGTATCTAATTGCTATATGTAATTCTGAAATGTTTTGAGTGTAAAACGAATGCAAAACTTTCTTTTGTAGGCTACACTTATGTTCTTAATTAAAGTTAAAATACATTCATCCACACACAGTTCACACGCTGTCATCTGTTCGCGTCCGGGAATTCTTTTTACCATTTCTGCGATTATTCCCGTGCAGTAAGTACAGTTTGTGTTTTTCAGATTGGGGCAATTCGGATAACCCGGATTTCGGTTAACCAGGATTTTACTGTATACGGAAACTGAGACGACAAGAAATTATTTCCTCCTTTTCAGTGCACTAAAAAAAATTGTGTTTCAATAAGCACCTTTATTTTTATAATTACTTCATAATTTGGTTTTCCACTGTCTATGAACAAAAAGAATGGCATTATTAAAAAGCAAGAAATAATTTTCTTTTCTTCAAAATAAATACGCAAACAGTGCAATGGCAGGTAGTTTCATGTTATTCGATCACTGAAAACACCCATAAGTTTTATTTCATGTTCTCTAGAATCAAAACGTACATGAAGCATTTCTTTTTCTACTCAGATATGACAGCTGTATGGTTTGAACCGATTGACGATTTGGCGTTATCTCCCCTACATATTTTTGCAAAATTACATCAATAAACTGGAGTTGCACACATGATAAAAAGTACGAAGCAAAAATTTCTTTAAATTTAGTTTCCTAAAGCTTAAATAGATAAAGTATATAAGGTGGGATACTTTAGCTGTTATAAAAACCAAGGGAACGAAAGCGCAGAATTGATTGAAAAAAGCTCAGAGTTAATTTAAGAAAGCGCGGATTAATTTAATGAATGAAGGAAGGACGGTAATTCATATAGAAAGTAATAAAAAATAACAGCAAGACTTCCAGATATCATACACTGGGTTGGTCATTTTGCTGCATATTGTCACATTTATCTGTGGAAATATTAGAAGCAATCAGATCTTCAACAAAACAGTGTAGAATATTATAGATCATAGAAAGTCAATAGCACGAACACGAACTGCCAGAAAATAAAATAATCAACTCTAAAAGTAAGTTCCAGAAGACTTTACTTCATAATGCAGAATGTCCAAAAATATCATAAAGGTAAAGTAAATAAATAGTAAGCATTATGAGAAGAATTTTATTTTCCTGTTAATCCTTGGTTGTGGGACTCCAATCAAGGTTCTTAAGCTTAGAAAGACGTCATGCAACTGTGGGACTCGGATAACGACTAACGACTTGCAACAGATGGGACCACGGTAGTTATTTAATTGTCTAATTAAAGGCTTAAATGGAGATTACAACTAGTTTATCTCCCGGTATTTCATATTACTTTACATAATAATCATGAAAACTAGCAAAGGGTGCAATTTTAAGCAAATTTTGCTGGCTGTTTATAACACATATAACACGTTTTAGATGGAATCAAGTTCGATGCATCTTCCCTGTTGACTGCGATACTCAATGTTGTCAGTTCAGAGAGTCCAACGCCGGTTAGTAGATAACAGAACATCGATCCACAGGACTCGGAGCCAGTCGACAGGAAAGCTCAGTGTCAAGCTCTGAGGAACTGGAACGTATTAAACTTTTGAAAAACTTTTTAATAAAATCCAAACAAAGACTTACGCTTCTCGGCCTTTTGCCTAACATTGTTCTTGTCAGCTTCTTATCTGATACGGCGCCCATTGGTTGCATATCGATGTTAAACAAATGTTTGGAACATATCCCAGTTTCGCAATTCATTGCAATTATTTTCACCTTAGCACTGTTGTTGAAAATGCTCCTATTACAAGCTTTACAGCCTTTGCGTAAGGTGGGACGGCGTGGGAAATTATAAAACAACAAGACTTAATATCGCAGTCTTACTATTGTAATTTGAATTAGACAAATAAAAATTTTACTTTTTAATTAAAGAACATCATCATTTATCATCTAGAAGAACATCTCATTTTATCATCTATTCGATTGATGCATATTTTGAATTCATTTTGGAACAAATAAACATATATACACATCAAATACGCGCATCAAAATATTTGAAATTAATAAAATAAAACTTCGACAAACATATGTGAGTAAGAAAATTACATTCACACTCTCTAAATGAACTTTCATACATGTAGCAGAGAAAAATTTCTGTCCTTATCGACTTTTGCCAGATTCATCGCTATTCCATTTGCTATGTCAAACTTATTAATACAAACAAATGAAAAAGAGAAATGGCGTTACATTAATCCGATTGAAAATGTTGCTGTCAACAGTAGTTAGCGGAGCGTGCCATTTCACTTTAAGCTGTCATTCCCGCCATAGTTAATCTTACCCGGAAATTTGTGGTTATGGAGTTAATTAACTATAAAGTTTCGGCGAAACTACACGAGATGTTAATAATTAAAATTTCTCATTTCGTTACTTGAATCTTCTTGGGATGTTAGACCTCACAATTAATTTGTTGCGTCTGTTGAGGACTTACAGAAGCAGGCACCAAAACGGAATTATATTTCAAGAACAATTTATGAATAGTCAGTAGGAACAAATTTAATTAATAGAATTTTTAACTAGAGTCCTATAAAGTGTTCATTATGAAGTTATTTTAATGTAATTGGTGGTGGTCGCGGTTCTAACCTCACTTTGTCTAGCATACCTAGCCAAGTCCATGAGTTAAGGAATCATAATAAAGTGTGATACCTTGCGTTGATCAAAGGCACTTTTGTTGTAGCACCTGAGATGGAAATCTGACTTAACTGCAACATATGGAGAGTAAGTTGTCTTCCAGTGATGTTTTCCAAGAGAAACTGGTCCATATTTGTGTTTAGCTTGTTGGAAAACCTCCACCACCGAGCGATTAGTTGTAAAAACACAAATCGATATAATAGTTTTTTATTTCCTGATTAAGAGCACAGTGAGAGGGTGAATGCTATTATTTTAATGTTCTAATCTCGCATGTAAGCTTCAATCCAAAATGGTGGATCAAAGATGGCCTCCAAGCACTTTTTGCCTTGTTGATACCTTTCTTCATATCTAAATCAAAAATATACATTTGGCAATTCTGAAAACTTATGTGCTCTACAAAAATCACTGTTTTGATATAGTATAACATAAAATAATCAATAAAAAAAGTTGAAATGAGATTACATAATTTTTTGACATCAAAATCCAAATTTTCTGTATTCTAAAGCTTGTTGCAGAGCTCATAAATTAGGAATATTCACTTGTTCTCAAAGTTTTGCAAACAATTAGCTTGTTCAGTCATTGTCACCATATTTTCGTCAAAATCAATAGTCACAGAATTTTTAATATCATCCTCTTCTTTGCCTCTCCACACTTCTATGTGATAGAGCACTCGTATATCTGTCAGAAACCATTACCACACATGGAGAGAAGCATTCCTGCTTAAACCTGACATATTTTAGGCATATATCTCTTTAGGTGCCAGGCTCACCCCAAGCCATCCTCTACAACGGACAAGTAGGTTGATGATGATTTAACATTCGGCTGAATTGATTCAATGTTAGCTGCTAAAGATGATTTTGGATTCTTCTGTGAGGAAACCTCATTGAAGAGCGAGAGGCTAATTCATATGTGAGTTGATCTCATAAATTTTCATTTGTCTGGAGCACAGCAGCAATCCTGATAAACAGCTGCAGAGGACCGAATACCACACTTTCGTTCCTAACAATCAATGCATTGCTTGTGGTAGATACAGGTCTAACTTCTTTTTAAATCTGAAGTTAAACTACTCCAAAGGAACCTTCTGAAATTTACAATTCGTTTTATCATCAGCCCACTAGCTACAGTGCTGTTCAAAAATATTAGAACAGACTGTTAAA
>BGPR01003479.1:1463-17240 GCA_013235015.1 Araneus ventricosus
CAATTCTCTTTTTTTTCTAGAAGTTACTCTCAATTCTCTTTTTTTCCCTAGAAGTTACTCTCAATTATCTTTTGTTTCTCTGAAATACTAATATATGGAAAATTGGACTACTTTACTCGCGTGACTCTTTTGTTTCTCGAATTTTCTCGGATTCTCTTTGTTACTCACGATACTCTTTTGTTTCTCAAAGTTACTCTCAATTCTCTTTTTTTTCTAGAAGTTACTCTCAATTCTCTTTTTTTTCTAGAAGTTACTCTCAATTCTCTTTTTTTCCTAGAAGTTACTCTCAATTCTCTTCCGTTTCTCTGAAATACTCTCCAAATCCATACTTCCAATGGCATAGCATTTTCACCGGAAGTCGGTGGGTTGGTTTGAGGAAGTTCTACTTTAGCGCAAATAAACAAAACAAACACTCGTACGTATAGATATGCTTAGATATAAATTTCTGAAATACTAATGTATGGAAAATTGAACTTCTTTACTCGCGTGACTCTTTTGTTTCTCGAAGCTTCTCGGATTCTCTTTGTTACTCACAATACTCTTTTGTTTCTCGAAGTTACTCTCAATTCTCTTTTTTTTCTAGAAGTTACTCTCAATTCTCTTTTTTTCCCTAGAAGTTACTCTCAATTATCTTTTGTTTCTCTGAAATACTAATATATGGAAAATTGGACTACTTTACTCGCGTGACTCTTTTGTTTCTCGAAGGTTCTCGGATTCTCTTTGTTACTCACGATACTCTTTTGTTTCTCAAAGTTACTCTCAATTCTCTTTTTTTTCTAGAAGTTACTCTCAATTCTCTTTTTTTTCTAGAAGTTACTCTCAATTCTCTTTTTTTCCTAGAAGTTACTCTCAATTCTCTTCCGTTTCTCTGAAATACTCTCCAAATCCATACTTCCAATGGCATAGCATTTTCACCGGACGTCGGTGGGTTGGTTTGAGGAAGTTCTACTTTAGCGCAAATAAACAAAACAAACACTCGTACGTATAGATATGCTTAGATATAAATTTCTGAAATACTAATGTATGGAAAATTGAACTTCTTTACTCGCGTGACTCTTTTGTTTCTCGAAGCTTCTCGGATTCTCTTTGTTACTCACAATACTCTTTTGTTTCTCGAAGTTACTCTCAATTCTCTTTTTTTTCTAGAAGTTACTCTCAATTCTCTTTTTTTCCCTAGAAGTTACTCTCAATTATCTTTTGTTTCTCTGAAATACTAATATATGGAAAATTGGACTACTTACTGCGTGACTCTCGATGTTTCTCGAAGGTTACTTCGATTCTCTTGTTACCCCGATTCTCTTTGTTCTCGAAGTTCCTTGATCTTCACTTGTTATCATGATACTCTTTTGTTTCTCTGAAAATACTAATGAATGGAAAATTGCGGCAATGAATTAGGCAATGATTTCAAGAAAGCAAAGTTCTTCTACTCTACTCGTTGATGAAGGCTGGATCCTCTATTCTTTCCGAGTAACATTTTCCAAGTTGGGACACACTGCAACGAGGTCCTTATATCGACAATCTGCATACGCAATATTTTCATAAGTATATAGAGAATTTGTTGTGAAGTAACTCCTTTGAGATCACGTATTTTACCTGTATCTAACTTATCGACTCACGTCTACAATCTCAATCTTATCATCTGTTGTTACCCTTGTCTCTAATAAGACAAAAAGGGTAACAACAGAATTATGTTTTTTAAATAATATGTAGTTCTGAGATATAGAGGACCCTGCACAACGTTTTGCGGCGTTTTGGCGTGTGAATCAAATTCTTCCTGAGACCTAATGGGAGGAACGACCTACTGTTAAAATGTTGCAAAAATCGTCGGTTGGTGTACGAAGGCAGCCTCAACAAGCAGGATAATTAAAAAATCTATTATCATTTTGCACAGGTAACACAAGCAAAACGTAGCACAGGTAACAAACTAAGCAGCACTTTATAAATTATAACTCAAACAGGCAGCAGATCTCTTAATAAATTATTACCCGGCTCTTTCTCAATAGCCTCTTAGTGTTCATCTGTTCACCAGCCTCCACTGCTAAACAAACTCCAACTGACCCACCTGGTTTGTGTTGTTTTTATATCTTTCCAACAAGATGTGACGTCACATACATAATCTCAAGGTTCTTGATATTTCACCCCTCCACCTCCTGGACAACTCTGACAACCTTAATGCACAAGGCCACTGCTTTCGGGCCTGAGTTGTGTCTACAGTCGTCCAATGCTATTAGTTTAGGTTGCCTATCTCAAAGACAATTTATACAGCTTGCAACAATAAATTTTACAACAATTACTTACTTTCCGGTCTTATCATTCTTACTGTCTGTCAAAAACCAGACTCTTGGCAGTCTGGTTAGTTTTTTTCTTTTGTTTTGATGAGAAGCACACGTCTCGAAAACTAAAGTTACTCGCTGAAAATCATGGATCTCGTTCCAGGTAACGAAAAATTATCAATCCCAAATGCGTTAAGATGCCCAAGTTACATCCTCCACCTCCTGGACAACTCTGACAACCCAATGCAATAGGGCCTTGATGTTTTGGCCTGAGCAAGATTATGCTTGCAACAATAAATTTTATAAGAATTAAAGGGGACGCTCTCTCCTACTCTACTCGCCCAAACCAGATCCTCTTTTTTTTTATTTTTGTTTTGATGAGAAACACATTTTCGAAAACTAAAGTTACTCGCTGGAAATCATGATTTTGGTTCCAGGCTCTGAAAATTATCAATCCCAATGCGTTAAGATGCCCAAGTTACACCCTCCACCTCCTGGACAACCGACAACCCTTAATGCAATAGGCCTGATGCTTTTTTGCCTGAGCTGTCAAAGATTATACAGCTTGCAACAATAAATTTTATAAGAATTAAAGGGGACGCTCCTGATCTAGCCTACTTCTCCTACCGCCGTCAAAACCAGACTCCTTTTTTTATTTTGTTTTGATGAGAAACACATTTCTGAAAACCAAAGTTACTCGCTGAAAATCATGGATTTGCCCAGGCCTGAAAAATTATCAATCCCAAATGCGCTAAGATGCCCAAGTTACACCTCCACCTCCTGGACAACTGACAACCCAATGGCATGTGGCCTTGATGTGCTGGGGCCTGGAGTTGCAAGGATTATACAGCTTGCAACAATAAATTTTATAAGAATTAAAGGAGACGCTTCCGATCTAGCCTACTTCTCCTACTGCCCAAAACCAGATCCTCTGTTTTTATTTTCTTTTTGATGAGAAACACACATTTTCGAAAACTAAGTTACCGCTGAAAATCATGGATTTGTCTGGCTCTGAAAAAATATCAATCCCAAATGCGTTAAGATGCCGCGTTACACTCCTCCACCTCCTGACAACCGACAACCTTAATGCACAGGCCTTGATGCTTTGGGCCTGAGCTTGCAAGATTATACAGCTTGCAACAATAAATTTATAAGAATTAAAGGACGCTCGGATCTAGCCTACTTTTCCTACCGCCGTCAAAACCAGACTCCTCTGTTTTTTATTTTGTTTTGATGAGAAACACACATTTCTCGAAAACTAAAGTTACTCCGCTGAAAATCATGGATTTTCCAGGTCTGAAAAATTATCAATCAAAATGCGTTACACGATGCCCTCCACCTCCTGGACAACCTCGACAACCTTAATGCACAGGGCCTTGATGCTTTGGGCCTGAGTTGTAAGATTATGCAGCTTTTGCAACAATAAATTTTACAAGAATTAAAGGGGACGCTCTCCGATCAGCTTCATCCCCATGCCTAACAGACTCTCTGTTTATTTTGTTTTGATGAGAAACACATTCTCGAAAACTAAAGTACTACTGCTGAAAATCATGGATTTGTCCAGGCCCGAAAAATTATCAATCCCAAATGCGTTAAGATGCCCGGTTGGCACCTCCTCCACCTCCTGGACAACTGACAACCTTACTTACCGGGCCTTGATGCTTTGAGCCTGAGTTGCAAGATTACAGCTTGCAACAATAAATTTTATAAGAATTAAAGGGACGCCTTCCGATCTAGGCCTACTTTCCTACCGCCGTCAAAAAACCACCTCTTGTTTTTATTTTGTTTTGATGAGAAACACATTTCGAAAACTAAAGTTACTGCTGAAAATCATGGATTGGTTCCAGGCCTGAAAAATTATCAATCCCAAATGCGTTAAGATGCCCAAGTTACACTCCTCCACCTCCTGGACAACCGACAACCTAATGGAACAGGCCTTGATGCTTTCGGGCCTGAGTTGCAAGATTATACAGTGCTTGCAACAATAAATTTACAAGAATTAAAGGGGACGCTCTCCGATCTAGCCTACTTCTCCTACGCCGTCAAAACCAGACTCCTCTGTTTTTATTTTGTTTTGATGAGAAAACACATTTCTCGAAAACTAAAGCTACCGCTGAAAATCCGGATCTGGTTCCAGGCCCGAAATTATCAATCCCAAATGCGTTAAGATGCCCAAGTTACACCTCCACCTCCTGGACAACCGACAACCTTAATGCAATAGGCCTTGATGCTTTCGGGCCTGAGTTGCAGGGATTATACAGCTTGCAACAATAAATTTTACAAGAATCTAAAAGGACGTTCCTCCGATCTTACCTACTTCTCCTACCGCCGTCAAAACCAGACTCCTGTTTTTTATTTTGTTTGGAGACGCACATTTCTCCCCTCACTGCGGAACTTGATGTTTTAGTGCGCTTTCTGGTGATGGGGAGCTGTCTTCTCTCCTTCTCTAAACCCTAAAGCTGCTCTTTGATCTCTTCCTTCCCCCACCTGAGGGATTTACTAATAGCATTGAACGCTGCTAATTCCTGGAAGCCAATTTATACCGCTTGCAACAATAAATTTTACAACAATTAAAGGGGACGCTTTTCCGATCTTACCAGGTTTTTATTTGAAGCATTATTCAAAGAGTGAAACATAACAATCGTATTGCAACAATAAATTTTACAACAATTAAAGGGGACGCTTCCTGATCTTACCAGGTTTTATTTGAAGTATTATTCAAAGAGTGAAACATAACAATCGTATTACAACAATAAATTTACAACAATTAAAGGGGACGCTTCCGATCTTACCAGGTTTTATTTGAAGTATTATTCAAAGAGTGAAACATAACAATCGTATTAAGACAAATTTTACACTGTTGAAACTTCACAATAGACTATTGTCGCCAAAATGAAAAATATTTTGAAGAGAAGAGACTTTCGAACCTACTGACAGACCAGTTACGAAAGATTTCATTGAAAGTAAGTTTGTTTTAATGAATGCGTGAGCCCAGCTTCTTCTGAAAAGCAAGGCCAGATTTTGTAGCAAGGGGATTCAGTGTTTTTTATGTATGTATAGTTTGTTCAATGAGAGAATAAATAACGTTTGTTCAAGATACAGAACAAATCGAGGATGTGAAATCTGAAATATATTTGAATTATATTACAGTAAACATTATACTCTTACCAGTATTACAAATTTCTACCTTCAACAAAAACTTATAGATTTGATTTTGTCAAAAGGTATTGTATATAACGGATTTGGAAACCCCTCCGCATTTGCGGCATGCGCCGGGCGGAGTTATTTTAATCAAAATAGGGGGAATTGAAGAATGAAGGAGATGTTTACATTTTACTGAGCGTGATCCAACAAAGAACCTGAAATGCACTCTATTGCCTGACACCCCTCTACCGGTCTAAAATCATCCAAAAGTGGTAGTCTCGGAATCCTTTGCTGATCAGTAGTTTCATTAATACACAATAACCTCGGTTTGAAATCAGTAATAAAATTGTTCCATTTGCAATAGGGTAGAAATTCTCTGTAATAAAATGCTGTTTGTCTCCCCAGTGCCTGTGATACACAATGTTCTCTGTTGAACCTTCCGGACGTCGGAAGAGGTGCCTTCACACGATGGGGAAATAGTTCTCTGTTCTTCCCGAACCCTCGATATTCCTCAACGATATTGGGCCCATCCCACCTCCACCCATGTTTTCGAATCCATCACCTCTCTTAGTACCTAAGTATCACCACAAACAGGTATTCATCACTTCATTTCTATAAAATATGAAAATTATTCTTGACCACTTTTACTAGTCCAACAGCAGTTACCACTGTAACAGGAATGTTAGTAGTAATGTTTTTCCTATATCCCCATTACCGAAATATGAACAAGTATAGTAACCTTGCATGTTGCACGTGCTTGTTTTGCAACCAAAATGTCTTATACAGCGATCTGAATCAAAGGATTCGACTTGACTCTAACCACCATGCTGTTGATGTTCGTCGTGCCTACCTCGGCATTATTGTAAACCAGCCTTGTGGCAACTTAAAGACTTGACTGCCAGCGGAGTATAAAAGGACGTTCAATTGAGAACTCTCTTTTGCCTTTTTATTTCCAGGTGCTGCCGTTACCTGGTTCCTCTCGGTGGGATTGATGTCTTCTTCACTCCATGTTTTGGAGTCCATGGACTTACCCTGACATCCTTGAAGTGTCATGTATACCATTTTTAATATGTGCTGTTTGTGTTAAATAAATTGTTTTATTTCATCCAGCAGCGCCTTCTTGATGTACAAGCGATCATACCCCACTACCAATCTCACACCACTTCCGCCACACCTAAGTATCACTCACAAACAGGTATTCATCACTTCATTTCTATAAAAATATGAAAATTATTATATTTCTGACCACTTTACTAGTCCAACAGCAGTTACCACCTAATATTTAGAATGTTAGCATGTAATGCTTTTTCCCATATCCCCATTACTGAAATATGACCCAAGTATAGTAACCTTGCATGTTGCACGTGCTTGTTTTGCAACCAAATGTCTTTATGCCTTGGTGTAATTCTCACTTGCTGAAAAGTGGTATATTTGTATATCCTTCGGCTGCGAGCTGATAGAAAGAATAATTCCATTATATTAAATAAAAGCTCTACATTTTATATATATGTGAATTAAAATGTTTATTTAATAATTCATATTGAGAATTAAATTTAACAATTTGAAAGTTTAGTCTAGAAATTTTTTAGAAAATATTAAGGCCTTTTCTGTTATTTTAGTCAGACTTTTCTTAAAGTTTTGCATTATATTTTTAGTTAAAACTGCTTTTATTTATTTATATCTAAATGTTATAAATTTTGAATTCCTTTTGTACACAAAAATAATTTTTTCAAAACATTTGAAACAGAAATTTAACTTATAGTTATATTTGTGCATTCTGTGCTATTTTGTATATAAGGGAATAATAATAATCTATAATATAAGGGAATAACTTTTTATCGAATATACTAATGAAGTCCATAATTTTGAAATTTCATATTTTAAAAATTTGCATATCAGTTTTACTTTTGTGCAGCTAACATTTTTTGTAAGTTATTATAAATCTTTCATGCACAGTGACATTAACCCTTTAAAGGACATTATAAATCTTTTCAGTGCATTAACAGATGCATTAACCCTTTTAAAGGACATTATAAATCTTTCATGGCACAGTGCATTAACCCTTTAAAGGACATTATAAATCTTTCATGCACAGTGCATTAACCCTTTAAAGGGCAGTTTTTTTTTCTAGTAGTACTATAATAAAATGGCTTTGGGTTGAGATTCATTTAAGAAAAAGAGATTCATTTAGCATATTCGATAACATTCTAATAACATAACATGCTAATTGATAATTATCAAGTCCAGACACTTCATTAATGTTTAAGAAAAGAAACTGGAACATCTAGGTTTTTGTTTCATCGAAAAATTTGGCCAGAACTTATGTCAGCCTTAAAAAATGCATTTAAAAATTGACGAAGCTAGTGGTAAGTATACTTACCACAGCCTTATAAAGGGATAAAATATATTGCAAGGGATATAATATATCGCTACTAGTAAAGATAGGGCCAAATTGCTTGTATTTTCTAGAAGATTCGTTTTGTTGACAAAGTCGCCAAATTTATCGCCAAGGTCGGGGTTCATTCGCTTGGATCCTAACAAAACCTCTGTAAAACCCTTTTTCCTGCCATAAGTTTAGCATGGTAGGGAAACCATTTTACATCTTCATTAACAATATTGTCGAATTACTGGGAGCTTTAAAAAAACTGATTATTTTTTTTAAATCAATGATCATTTTTTTACAGTTTTATACACCTATAATGTGACTTCATTTAACTGTTGTCATTTCTTCGCTCATTATGGAAATATACCTTTAGAATGTGAGAACAAAATGTACGTAATTTTGAAAAAAAAATTATCAGATGTTATTTCTGCAACCAGCAGCAATCTGCAATTTGAACTATGCCTAACACATTTTTGCCATAGAAAGTTAGCTTTGTGGAACGACAATATGCTCTGCTTGAACTGCATTAATGACGTAACCCCGAGTTCGACAGCTGCTTACTGTATATATACATATTTGATGCTTTTTCAAGTTTAATATGTTCACATGTGAAACACGAAGTGACAATTTAAATTATTTCTGATGAAAACGTGTAAATCGTATCACGCCCGAAATAAACAAGGAATACAAACATATAAAAAAATAATCTTCTCTTTTCAGACAGAAAAATGTCTTATTAAGAGACAAATGTAGTAAAAATTCCGCTTTCGAATACCACTGAAAGGTTCTGTGTGTTCTGAGTTGTTCTTATGTGAAACACGAAGTGACAATTTAAATTAATTCTGATGAAAACGTGTAAATCGTATGACGTCCGAAATAAACAAGGAATGCAAACATATAAAAAAAGCTACAGGTTAAAAAATAATCCTCTCTTTTCATACAGAAAAATATCTCAAGTGACAAATGTAGTAAAAATTCCGCTTTCGAATGACACTAAAAAGTTCTAAGTTGTTCTTATGTGAAATACGAGGTGACAATTTCAATTATTTCTGATGAAAACGTATAAATCGTATGACGTCCGAAATAAACAAGGAATGCAAACATATTTCCATACATTTCAGAAGCAAACTCGATAACAAATCCGAGGACCTTTCGAGAAAACTCCGAAATCGGGCGTTCTTATTTTATTCTTTTTCAAATTGTTGTCGATTTTTCTATAGAATTTTTTTCTGGAGATTCCAAGCAAAGTTGGATCGAGAGTCAAAGTATCGCATCGGCGATAACTTGACGTTTCAAACGTTTGGGATAGGCGCGTGCTGCAAGAAGGATAAAATGTTTTTGTCGATAATCAAAATTTTCTTTGTGGCCTTTAATTTTGAATTTTCTTTTGGAAATCCTTACAGTTTTTCTTGCTTTGTTTCATTTTCCTTTTCTTTCCTTTTTTTGCTTTTGTTTTTAGTAATTAAAGAAAAGACTCTTCAATCTGTTTGTTTAGGTTACGGAGACATCACAGTTAGAAACATATGCAGTCATTTTGTTTACTGTTTTGATGTAATTAAATATACTCCGATAGATTTGATTTAAAATTTTCATGTATATTTCCAAATATTTGGTTCGGAATGAGGTAGTTGGAATTTCCCTCATGCGAAGAAAATGTTTCTTTAATGTGACATCCCCTAAAAAAACTGTAATTAAATTTTTATTAATAAAGAAAGTGCTTTTTCATGAATTTTAAATTAATATAATTAAATTATTCAACTTATCTAAATATATTTTAAATTCATACTTTTTATATCGATTGAAATTAATTTTTTTTATCAAGATTAATTATATTTCCTGTTTTTAGAAAAATATTTGCCTTTTCTATAAATATTTCATTATTTCTGGTAAAATGTTTGCATCATTGAGCAGATCTAGAAATCATGGAACTTCCATGTCAGAAAGTGGGAAAAAAGCTAATATTCATAAACTCTCTATTTTATTTTCTCAGTCTCATTACATTGTTTTTTCCAGCTTGTAAAAAATAATGAACTTCGAGAGAGCTTGAGATTATTGTATAATTTGCGTTATAAAAGATATTTAAAAGATTTATTTCCTAAAATATATTTTATATCTTTTACTGGCAATAAATTTACTAGAAAATAATATCAGTCTGCAACAGTTTAAGTTTTACAACCTATTAAATAATTTCATTTCTTGTGAAGCATTCTGCCTCTTTTAGACAATATCACAAATTGATCTCATGAAAATGTGATCCTAAAATTCCATATTCTTTTACGTATTTAAACAAAATATAAGCTCATTCTTTGAAGTTCTAAGTTACCAAAAGTTGAAAAATACCAAAAACAAAGATAATATCAAATTGTTTACAAACATTACCATTAAAAGCACCCGAAGTGCTAGTTAACTTCACTAAAACTGGAATATTTATCATAACTCCCTTCTTTATCTTCTTAAATAAAGCTTAATAACATTTCCTTCCCAGGCACCATTTTTGCTAAACTTTCCTACAACAAATTTTTAAACGCTACATTCCATCAGAAAATGCGTTAGCGTTTGGGGGTTAATAGCCTACAACATCTCCACTTGGAATCAAAAGCATTAACGGAATTAAATTCTCTAAAACATTAAATAAGATGAAAAATGTGGATTTGTCGCCTTTTTAAAAACATGGCATGAGGATTTAAAAACTTGACACCAAGTACAAATTAAGCAATCTTTCTCATTGATAATTAATTATCTGATTAATTACGCCCTAGATTATTTCCGTGTAATTAAAGATTTAAGAGGAGCCTTAAATATTGGCCAGATTAAGGAAACGGCTGAAGGTTTTTTCACTACTTTGGCTCTGCCGTTAATTTTAACGAGGTGGTGTTTTCTGGACATGCGCTTCGTTACCAGACAAAACAAATCGAAAAGAAGCAGAACGAAGAAGGAGGATTCTAGACGCTTCCTTTTGATTGTTTGGTTGTAGTCGTAATTGCGGATGTGGAGACGGTTTTTCTGGTGCTTTGCGCTTAATGCAATTAGGTGTTAGTGGTAGATTAAAGTGGATCGGTTCTTCAGATGTTAATAAACGAAGATCTGTATTATCTTATCACGAAACAAAGAGCCGAATTTATTTCTTAGTGATTGCGAGGTTTCGAAATTAAGAAACAGTGTGGGAAGGAAGACGTTTTAGCCGTATATTAAACCTATGAGTCATTTAAAGCTTCCAACAGAAAACCATAAGAAAGGCGCAGTTCGGGTCCGCGCCGTAGATTTTTCGAGAAAACGTTGGGATAAAATCATAAAACAAGTGTTTCGTATTGATATGTAATTTGACCATGAATCTTTTTAATACAATATTTACACAGAGTAGTATAATGGTTACAGAATAGATCAATCACAAGCAGTACTTGTTTAAGTACCTAGCAAGTTAAGTATTTATAAGTACACAGTACTTATTTAAATAAATATTATTCAAAATGCTATTTTGGAGTCAAAATATTAAGGGGACTCAGTATCCAAAAAATTACCAAAATATTAATTTTCATTTTATTGGCTTAAGGGGACATACTACTGTTAAACCTCGAAATTTTTCGATTTTATGAAAAAAATATATATGATTTCCCTGTCTTTTCTGAATAATTTAAAAGAATCCGCGTTAAAAATTCCCATAATTATGAAAGTTATGAAGAAAAAGGTAACAGCTATTCAACATAAATATTGAATATGGCCATATTTTTAAAGCGCTACATCTCAAAATGTGTTTTTCTGATACTGCGCTCACGATATCTCAAGAACTATTGAATATTTTTACATAGAATTTTTACCGAATATGTATTGTGCTATGTTCTACAAGTTGAACCACATTTTTGTACATATTTTCTCCAAAGAAGTTTTTTGGGGGGGGGGTTAGAAAAGGTGAAATTTAAACAATTTTTAACAACATTTTTATTTTAAATTGGCATATAAAATAGAAATTAAATCTAAATGTTAATAAATTGAGGTTAAGTTTCTTAAACAGTCTGTTTGGTTTACTTAGATACCCAAAATATTGTGTTTAGACAAATATTTTATCTATAATCATGCGCGCAAGGTGACTATCTCATTTTTTCTCCAAAAATAATACCCACATTTATTACTCTCTCAAAAAAATACATATCAATATAAAGGTTTGAAAATGTGTGTACTATAAGATAAAGAACAGATACTTTTCCAGAAAAAATAGTGAGTTTTTGAATTCCATTGTTTCAGACATATATTGTATCGAATTTGACAGTTTCCCCGCATTTTTTCGAGGTTTAAGAGTCGTATGTCCGCTTAATTAAGTGGTCTTATATTTCTATTTATTTTACAAAATTTCAAATTTGTACCCTTAATATTTCAGAAGTTATTTAGATATTCCTTTGAGATGATAAAGGAAAAACATGCGCAAATGACAACTTTATATGGCTTGTGTTCCATGTCGGACTTTTCTTCACTTTCATGTTTTCAAAATGCCAAGACTTTTTACTCTCTCGTATACGAAGTATACAAAGAGAAATTGTTGTCATCGTCAAAAAATTCGAACTCGAGATTTTGAAGAATTTCCACGTTTTAAAACTCTCCGAGTCCGAAAAACACAATTTTGGAATTATGTCTGTCTGTCTGTGAACACGATAACTCGAAAACTATTAGAGCTACGGGGATGACATTTGATGTGTGATCTTTACACATAATTTGCAAGTTTCTTTCAAAGTTTGGATAAAATCCATCAACGGGAAGTCTGTCTGTCTGTCCGCGGTTATGTGAACACTATAACTCAACCAGCGGGGGTGGTCTCCCCTAAACTTTCTCGTATACATTCTAAGTGGAGATTCGACAAAATCTCGAGTTCGAATTTTTTTGACGATTACAATACTTTCTCTTTGTATACTTCGTATACGAGAAAATAAAACAAAAAAAAAAAACCTGAAATCAAATATCTGTTGCCACGTTTCAAAAAAATATTACTTTGAAGCAGGCGCGATAAAATAGGCAATGCAATGAATACTAAAGCGAAAATTCTGCTTTGGAAATGAATTCCCAAGAAAACAATTTATACTACCACAACCGTAACAATTGCAAAAGCGCGTGAATAAACGATTTGCTGAAATAATGAGATCGGTTTGATTTACAACAATAAAAAAATTGTTAATAATTGATGCTTGAAAACATTATTTATTGTTGTAAATAAAATTTACAACAATAACAGATTGCTACCAATACGCATGCGCATGAGAATCGGATTAAAAGAAATTGAATATGCAATTTGAACGCCTCTTTTTGACGGATTTGCCCCAAACTTTTATACGGACCTACATTCATAACGATAAAACTGTGTACCAAATTTTATCCATTTAGCTATTCAAGTTTTTGAGTTATAGCTTTCACATGACCGCGGACATACAAATAGACAGACTTACCTTGGACGGATTTTGTCCAAAATTTGATAGAAACCTACAAATTATGTTCAAAGACCACATACCAAATTTCATCCCCGTAGCTCTAATAGGTTTCGAGTTATCGTGTTCACAGACAGACACACACACAGACATAATTCCAAAATTGTGTTTTTCGGACTCAGGGATGCCTAAAACGTGGTGATCCGTCAAAATCTCGAGTTCGAATTTTTTGACGATTGCAATACTTTCTCTTTGTATACTTCGTATACGAGAAAGTAAAAACTTGAATAGCTAGATGGATAAAATTTGATACACAGTTTCATCATCAGGAATGTAGGTCCTTATCCAATTTTGGGCCAAATCCGTCAAAGGGTTGATTGTCTGTCGGTCTGTATAATCGCATACTTCTAAACATTATAACACGTAAAACGTACGGCTTTGATAAATAAAAATTGGTATGACGGTTGCTAACATTAATTATAGATCTATGCCCAAATTTCGTTTCAATCGGTTAAAAAATGGTGTTCAAATTGCATATTCATTTTTTTTTTACTTTCTTACTCGAAGTAACCTCTGCACATGCGCAAGCTATTTAGCGATATCGAAGGAGGTTATTTTCTCCTGTTTTCTCTTCGAGCTTGCTAGAGTGTGATAGAAAATAAATATTGCTGAGTTTTAATACATACGCATCTCTTTGAATTTGATTCTTCTCCTAAATATTTTACAACGAAAAACCTTCTGATAGTCATCGCATTCTGGGTCACAGTAGGTTCGAATTTTTTAGCCACGCAGGGGGGAATGACAAATTTTTGAAAAGTATGCGAGAAAATTTAGGGGAGGCCACTCTCGCTGGTTTTCCTTTTAAAGATAGAGCTTTCAAATTTTTTATACTTGTTTATTGTTATTCATATGATAAAACCTTGCATGCAATAAGCATTCATGTACTTAGTTTTTTTATATACAAGACAGAAATAGAGGTACTGCTAAATTTCCTCATTGTTCACCTATAATACGGTGAAAAAATTTCAATTTAAGCCAGTGGCGAGTGGTCTTTGAAAAAGTTCGCCATTCGAGTTCTCTTCCATTTCTTCCATTTTGATTGTATTTTTTTAATTTTCTAATTGTTTTCTTTTATGTGTTTTAATTATTTGAATGATTAGAGAATTTATTTGTTGTTTAATTCTATAGAGATTTGTTGGTTAATTGTAAGACAATTTTGTTAATGCAATCACTGGATACTGCTGCGTTGGCTGCGCGAAAAGGTGTATTGTTATCGCTATTGTTTACTACTTCTGTTTTCTTCTGTATATTTTTTCTTTTTTTCTTTTTTTGTTTTCTATTATATATTTAAGCGAATGTGATATACACCTTAAAATCCATGCACAGCTTTGTGTAATTTATTTCAGTGATCTACATGTAAAATTTGAAGCAAAAAATATTCCTATTTGAAAAAGTAGTAGGGAATTTTAAAAATTGAATTTTTTTGAAGAGAAATTCAAATTTCAACTAAACAGGCAGATCAAAATGAATGTTTTCGCTTCAAGATGGCTTTAAATGATTATTAAGTTTCAATATAACAAAGCTTTTGCAATAATACTTCAAATAAAAAAAATGTTCGGAAGGTAATACGTCCCCTTAATTACGCAAATGATTTTAAGCATATTGTAGGCAAATCTGAATGTTTAATATTATCTGAAGCAGCTGTAATGTCCAGCTTTAGCCATCTAGATGAAGCACTGTATTAAGAAATGGATTTAAAAACAGAAAAGATGCAACCTACGGGTTCTTCAATTCGGCATCGACAGCAGTTCAAAATTACGAGGTCCGTCCCAAAATAGCCCTCGTGTTGTTTCAAAACGGGACGTTAATTTAACAAAACTAAACTCAATTCGGCATCAGTGTATTCGAAATATCAATTTTGATAATAATTTATGATTATAAAAAATCTCGAATGTCGATTTTTTTTATATTTTCATTCCTACCAGATTCGCAAATCGCACACTGCTTCCCTATGTTGTCTATTACCTCACATATGTCCTCCCTGCCGCCATTCTTAGTTTAACAGAGGAAAAACATTTAAATGAAAGGTTAGTGAAACAAGAAATCTGGTATCAATTTCATTTCAGAAATAGAGAACGTTATTAAAACACATAGAACGCTGTTATATATAGAAATATAGAACGTTATAGTTATAGTTGTTATATATAGAAATACAAACGTTATAGTTGTTACAGAAATAGAATAGAGAACAATCAAAAACAGTCAAAAATATATAAAGAAAATAGAAATATATATAGAAATATAAAACGTTATAGTTATAGTTGTTATATATAGAAATATAGAACGTTATAGTTGTTACAGAAATAGAATAGAGAACAATCAAAAACAGTCAAATATATATATAGAAAATAGAAATATATATAGAAACATAGAACGTTATAGTTATAGTTGTTATATATAGAAATATAGAACTTTATAGTTATAGTTGTTATATATAGAAATATAGAACGTTATAGTTATAGTTGTTATATATAGAAATATAGAACGTTATAGTTATAGTTGTTATATA
>BGPR01003479.1:17250-74615 GCA_013235015.1 Araneus ventricosus
ATATAGAAATATAGAGCATTATAATTGTTATATATAGAAATATAGAATCTCTTTATATATAGAAATATAGAACGTTGTTAAAACTTATGTCTAAAAATTAATTTTGGAAAAGCTTTTTTAATTAAAAGACAAATCTCACAGCAATCAAACCAGCCCCCCTGAACGTATATAATTATCTGAATATTAAGGTGGCGTGAAAACAGTTTTTGTACAACAATACATTCTTTAATAAAATGCCGAAAAATGTCAACATTTTGATTTATTTCGACTTAAATAAAATGTTATAAATAAATTAAAGAATCACGCCAAACACACATTGCCACACTCAAAATTGTATTTGTGCCGAATTTAGCAGACCTAGATCTGCCATTCTATTCTATAGAGTACAGACAGTGCGTATATTATTATTATTTAACTTGACTTGCTTCATGTTTGTAAAGGTAGAATTTTGTAAACTATTTTTCACTCACTTCCTGATGTGCTAGAGTTTCGAAAATTTGTACACCTGCGTGTTCTCGATGAAAACACAGAACTTAACTGTCAGATAACCTTAATAGAATTAAATTTTTATGTCATGCAAGTGGTGCCGCCTTGTCGTGGATTTGAGATCAATTGATTTCAAGATTCCATAAGATTCCTATTAATGAATTATAAATTAAACACTAAAAAACTAGGAAATAACGAAAATAAAAAATTCTACTGCTAGTATACTAATAAAAGAATAAAAAAATTCTTAAAACTCTTTATATTAAGGTTGTTATTGAAGATACACATTTTCACTCCACCTTCTAAAAGTTAAATGACAGCCATACTTCATTTAACTCGTTTCCTTTTTCTAACTGATAGGCTATATATCTGGATTCTTTTAAGTTTCGAAAACTTTAAACGGAAAATTAGCAAACTAAATATTGAAGTTACAAACGTTAATACTGCTTACGCGTCTTCACATCAATTCGAAAAGTGTTCAGAATATTAATTTAAGTTTCCAACAAATCTGAATTATTTATCTACAGAACCCAACTTTATCTTGTTAAACTAGGTTAGCAAATGTAGCTCAAACAAATTGCTGGCGCTTTTACCAATTAATTAATTTCCTAAAATTAATTTTTAAACGCTAGATTGCATCAGAAAACGCTTTTCCAATTGAGGTTATTAATAACCGACGGCATCGCCTCTCTCGAATCGAAAACCTCCACCGAATTAAATTCTCCGTAGCTTTGAAGAGATAAATCGTGCATTCAATGGAGCCGGAGTCGGTGCTTTTTTAAAAACACGCCATGAGGATTTAAAATACTTGACGACGAGTCCAAGCTACGCTGTGATCCTCATCGTTAATTAATTATCCGATTAATCACAGAGTAGATTTACTTCGTAGTAATTAGAGGCTTTGGGGAAGCGATGTATATTGGCTGGATTAAAGGAAACCACTGGAAGTTTTTTTCGCTTGTTTCGCTTTGCCGTTTAATTAAATTTAACGAGATGGAGCTTCTAAGCCTGCGCGTCTTTACCAGACAAAACAAATCGAAAAAAGAGAGCTAAAATTGAGTTTATCAGACGCAGTTTGGTCTTAATAGCTGGATATAAGGTTGTTAAAATGGTTTTTATATTGTTTTGTTTTAAATGCGATTAGGTGTTGATAGTGTATTAATACGATGTGTTGTTTGGGCTTAAGCAAATGAAAATTCGTTACACTTGCGCAAATAAAGAAAGTGAATATTTTTTTTATTGATTGCGATATATAAAAAATATAACCAAGATAAGGTATTGTGAAGTTCGTCTGGATAAAAAGCCGTTTCCATTTACATAAGTAGTTTGTTAAACTGTTGAGTTAAACCAATTTATTCCACAATAGTAAGAAAAATTAAGACCAAAAAGAATTTTACAAAAAATTAAAGATTTTTTTATTTTTGTAACTAATCCTAGCTAAGAAATACTGTTGCTTTTCTACGCAATGTTGATGTTGTGGCTAGCACAGTTCTTTAATTAACGGTTTAAATTATACAACAAAATGGATTTCAACTTTTCGAAACTTTGTCAAGCAATGATTTATTCGATAAGTAGAAATGTAACAAAGTTTAAAAGAAATTTCGTCGCTTAACAAGCAACACTACATATCTCAATTTTTGAACTTTCAAAGAAGAAAAAACTGAATTTTTCTCAACCAATAACGAATACTTGTGATTTTTTTTCACATCTGGTAGGAATATGCGGTTTTATGTTTATATTGTGATGTATTTCAGCATAGCATGAATAATCGTGGAGTCTTCTTTATCAAAAATAATATGTTTATTGGACGTCTTCCACAGCACAAACATGTAAAACAAACACATACACTTACATCACTGACTTATATCGAATTCCATGTTCAATCATCATTATTCTTTTTCGTTGCTAGGCAATGTTAGCAAAAGACAAATATATCGATGCCACACAATTTTCATAACGTTTAGAAAATAATTAATTGCAAACGATTTTTTTCAATTAATTTCTTTTTCAGCCAAACGATGTTTTAAAACTAATTTCTTTTATGACCAAACGATTTTTTTTATCTAATTCATTTCTTTTCTTTAAATATTTTAATTCTACAAATATATATATTTTTTATTTGTTACGAATATTACAATTTCATACGTTAAAACAAATTCAGAAATATTCATTATTGGTTGCGAAAAATACAGTTTTTTCTTCCTCTTTGAAATTTCAAAAAATTGAGACAGGTAGTGTTGCTTGTTAAGCGACAATTTGTTGTTTTAATGTTAGAATTTTAGAAATTTGTAAATTCTTAGAACAATTCTTTGTTCTGTTTCGGTCTGTTGCTGAAAGGAAATATCTGGCATTTTCATAGAACTATTGCTGCTTAAGAGTGTTTAAAATAATTTACGTATGAATTTTACTAAAGGTTACTTTTCCATCATGGATGTAGGATAATTTCTAAATAGTAATTATTCAGCGTATAGTAATTTTAAAGTTAAAAAAGATAAATAATTGACAGCTACAATTTTCCCTTTTTATCGCGTGTGTCTTTCCGTCCGATACATTGAAAACTCCAAATTATCGACGATTGGATACTTTGGCACTTGGGATACTCATCGACGTATGTGAGCGCCGAAGAGGTTTAAAGAAAAATGCACGATTATTTAAAAATGAATAAAATATGAGGGGCCACAGAAAAGTTGAATATCGATTGTGGAATTTCCTCGAAAGTTTACGCATTTGTTATCGAGTTTATTTTTAAAATGTATGGAAATGAATTCCTGATGTATTTAGAGCTTCTAATCGTTTGGAATCGTCGCTCGGAATTCTGGGAGGAATAAGAATAATTTTGGAACTCTTTAATGCAAATAGAGTAAAATGTTTTATTAAAAGTGACATTTTACAAAAAGTTATTCTACATGAAGAAAAGAGGCGAGATTGTGTTCTACACTGTTGCATATCACTGTATTACTTCTTTTTCAAAGAATGCTTTAGTAGTATTCAGATGTATTTATCAGAATTAATTTAAAATACCTCATATATTTTACACAGAAGAACAATGCAAGTCAATGAATTTGAAGTCCTAAGACTTGCGGCGGATAAACAACTCAGCCGTTGTGAACGTGTGATAATTTTTGTAACCATGGCAACGAGATATTGTCGTGAGCGAATTCTTTTGTCGTAAGTTCAAAAGATTTAATTCGTGTTTGGCTGCGTAAATAATTCGTTCTGTTTTCTAAATTAGGTTTATTGTATTTCACACAACACTATTGTTAATGCCTAAACGCAGCAATTGGTGACCCGGAAGTGATAATTTATAACATATTATATTTTATTTTATTTACGTATTTAATATTCTGCTGCGTTTCAATTTTCTTTGATCAACTATCTCCTTAGGTTTTACTGCCATCATTAATGTGGGCAACTATACTTAAGGACAAAAAGGATATTTCGTTTTTATCAGCTATTAAAAATGATTTTTGGACACTTTTATTTAACCTAAATTCTTTCGTAATTGTAAAGATGAAAGTTTGGAATTTTTTGCACGCTTCCTGAGGTTCTAAAGGATTTAAATTTTGTATACTCGAGCATTCAGGATGAAAATACACTATTTCTTATTTTCAGAACTTAATCATAAGTTAAACTTTAATTAAATTAAATTTCTATTCAGTACTGAATGACGCCACCTGGTAGTGAGTTTGAGAAACAATAGAACTCAAGATTAAAAAGTAGAAAACAATTATTAAAATAAAAAATAAAAAATTTCCGGTTTTGTACACTAGTAAAATTGTATTTTCAGAACTTGTTAGTTAAAAATTTTGAAGTTAAAAGTTCCATTTTGTTCTCCATTCTGACTCAAAAGTCCATTAAGATAGAAATATATATATATATATATATATATATATATATATATAAAATCTTTTGAATTTCAGTGAAGAAAAACTTATTGAGACCCAATTTTCGACCGCAAGTACTATATATTCAGATCACCTGACAGTGCTGGTAGTGGTCGGATGCTGTTTAATGACATAAAGCCCATATTTATCGTTGCTTTACACCAGCGAATTGGCAAACTTTAGCCAGTCGTTTCAGACTATCAATGGAACGTGCATTCAGTTGCCTGCTGATTAATGGCATAAAACCCATATTTGTCTTTGCTTTGTACCAGTAAATTGGTAAACGTTAGCCAGTCGGTTTAGACTACCAATGGAACATCCACTGATTTACCTGCTGTTTAATGGCATAAAACCCATATTTGTCTTTGCTCTGTACTAGTAAATTGATAAACGTTAGCCAGCCGGTTTAGACTACCAATGGAACATCCACTGATTTGCCTGCTGTTTAATGGCATAAAACCCATATTTGTCTTTGCTCTGCATCAGTGAATTGGTAAACGTTAGCCAGACCAGTAAACTATGAAGAAACAAAGGTATAGTTTAATTAATCAGTTTACAAATTTCAAAATGTACCTCTTTATGAATTTTTATGATTTTTAAAATGAAAATAAAATCCTCTGGAAGTGAATAATACACACATGTTGAATTTGATTATACAAAACTTTCGATTCAACCCTCTCACACAGAGCGAGGCGGTCCAAAAATTTCTTTTCAACAGCGACAAAGGCTGGTCTGAGGCGGTTGGCTTCTTTTGAGGGGAGGTGAGGTTCTGAGATCGCTTAGGAGATAAGCGAGGTTGGGGGTCCAATTATCCTTGCCAACCACATCCCATTTCCTTGCGCCTTAATAAGGGAAGGTTACAGCAGGTGTGGGGTAAGTGATCACCTAGGTTGGGAGAGTCCAATTCATGTCGCTTCTACTCAAAAACTCCCGATTTTAAAGGGACAAGAAGAAAAAGGTTACCTCGGGATTAAAGAGTTAAACTTCAGCATAAAAATAGTAATGTGTAGAAATGTAGTGTAATATTATAAGCCGACATTACTTTAAAATAATCTGGCATCTCCTTCTGTGTCTTTGAGGCTCGAGTCTTAGATTTTAGACGATGACGGATAACAGAAGCTGACGGTTAAACGAGTGTCGGTTAATCGAAGTTTAACTGTACCCGCATACCGCAACCAAGTTTTTATGAAATCTCTCTATGAACTCTGCATGTTATAAACAAAGAACATGCGGAAAAATTAGGAATTTTTTTAAAGAAACCTTTGTATATCCACGAATATTTTTGCTGTTTTTACACAAATGCATGTAAACATTATGCACATCAAACAAAACCATTGATGAAAGTTTTAACTCATTATCATCTTTCCGTGAAACGGGGTGGGCCAAAATAATTTTCGTCTTTATCAATTTGAGGACGGTCGGCTAAATGTCCTAGTGAACGAATCTTCACCGTAACCAGCGGGAGTGGTCTCCCCTAAACTTTCTCGTATACTTCTCGAAAAAGGCGCTGTTTCCCCTCCCCCCGCGTGGATAAAAAAATTCGAACTTATTGTAATACAGGATCCAGTGACTATCAGAAAATATGTAGGTAAAAAATCAAATTCGAAGAGATGCGTTCCGATTAAATGCATACCGATTTCTACTCCTCTTGGCTCAAGGACAATCCTTCCGCGTGCACAGATTGCTACCAAGTACGCATGCGCATGGAGAATCGGATGAAAAAAAGCGCCAAGCAGGAGTCAATAAATATGGTGCACAGAAGATTGCGTTCAATACGCATGCGCGTGGAGATAGCGGACTCGTTGGAGATGCGCTTATACAGACCGACAGACAATCAACCTTTGGACGGATTTTGCCCAAAATTTGATACGGACCTAAATTCATGACGACAAAACTGTGTACCAAATTTTATCCATCTAGCTATTCAAGTTTTTGAGTTATAGTGTTAACATGACTTCGGACATACAGACAGACTTCCCGTTGACGGATTTTGTCCAAAATTTGATAGAAACCTACAAATTATGTTTAAAGATCACATACCAAATGTCATCCTTGTAGCGCGAATAGTTTTCGAGTTATCGTGTTCACAGACACACACACAGACAGACATAATTCCAAAATTGTGTTTTTCGGACTCAGGGAGGTCTAAAACGTGGAGATTCGTCAAAATCTCGAGTTCGAATTGTTTGACGATTACAATACTTTCTCTTTGTATACTTCGTATACGAGAAAGTAAAAAGTGAGTTCCGACGATTGTATGTCCCATGATTCTCCACAACTGATTGTGAACCATTGTATTCCTATTAAGTCCAAATTTTTTTGAAATCTTTAAAATGGTCCTTAGCATTTGTCCACTATAGTGTATGTTTTAAATACCTTCTTTTCCCAGGTTGTACAAAAATTCTCCAAGCTTTCCTTACTAACATATACATAACTACTACTGCTTCATACCATTTAATCAGTTGTAATGTTTCCATGCCCTTTCATGCTTAGTTTTGCATATATATTTTTATCGGTAGTATTTAGTTTATATTGTATAATCAAGAAACTTTGCATTTATTGTGTGTATTGTGATGTTGCCTTAACCTTGTAATTTTTTTAAAAGATTTTCAATAAATCTTTCCGCGTATGCCCATTCAAATGACAGGGAACCTTCAATGTCCTGAGTTTGGGGGCCTACTGTGGCGAAAAGGAAAGAAAAGTACCTTTTTCCGTGGGCCAATTTGGTCCGAGATTCAACACTGATTTACAATTTTTGGTCTAAAGGTCACATACCACATCGGTAGTATTTAGTTTATATTGTATAATCATGAAAATTTGCAGTTGCTCTGTGTATTGTGATGTCGCCTTAACCTTGTTTTTAGTCTAAAGGTCACACACCACATCGGTAGTATTTAGTTTATATTGTATAATCAAGAAAATTTGCAGTTGGTGTGTGTATTGTGATGTCGCCTTAAGCTTGTAATTTTTTTGAAGATTTTCAATAAATCTTTCCACCTATTCCCATTAAAATGACAGGGAATCTTCAAGGTTCTGAGTTTGGGAGCATACTGCGGCGAAAAGGAAAGAAAAGTACCTTTTTCCGTGGGCCGATTTGGTCCAAAATTCAACACTGATTTACAGGTTTGGTCTAAAGGTCACATACCACAATTCATGTCTCAAGCTTGTGGGGCTTTGTAGTGACCACATTCACATACACACGAATGAACATACCGACAGACACTAAAATGGGTTTGGCCCAAAATTTGATATAGATCTATAATTCAAGTGATAAAATCACGAGTCAAATTTCATCTATCTAGTTTGTTACGTTTGTAAGTTGTCGTGTTTATAAGCACGCAGACGAGCAGAATTTTCTTTGAAGGGTTCGCCCGATATTTGATAGATATCTAAATTTCTGTTTTAACCCTTTGCGGATGGATCAGTAAGTTGGGAAAAAATGCATATAAATACTATTCATCTCGTTATCCGTCCTTAACAGATTGCTCTGAACTTGAGAAAAGTCGTCAATAAATAGTAGAGATGGCGGTTTTTCAACAAAAAAAAACCGGTTTTCGGTTAAACCGTTTTTTTCTACCTCCGGTTTAACCTGGCTGTTTAAACCGCTAAAAAAACAGTTTTTGAAAAAACCGGTTTTCGGTATTTTTTTTTAAAAAAGGCAACGGTTGCGGAAATAATTTTTTATTAGTAATAATATGCAATAAGTAAGTATTAATATGATAATTAATTAATGTACTAAGTAATGATTATAAATAAGTAATTCATACAATATGTTATAATAATAAATGAGTAACTATCGCAATAAGTATTATGGACAAAATTTTTTATCAACATTTTTTCACAAGAAATTAATTCATTGGCCGATATTTATCATCTAATCTGCTCATAAAGACTCTTTCAGCAATGAGTTGATCCGTGAGTCGACACCTCTCATCGAAACCAGCATCATTCAACATAGATACTAATCTTTCGGAAGCCACAGAACTAAAGATAAATATTTTTGGCTACAAAAAAGCAGATGCCGTCTGCAGACAAAAAGTCTAGTCTAATCGAACTAGTCTAGTCTAGATCTAGGTTAAAAGTGTAGTCGAACCTAAAATCGAGCCTATCTTCCGCCCAGGTTATTTTCCCAGGTTTTTGGATAAAAAAAAACGGTTTAAACCCGAGGCAAAAGAAACCGAAAAAACCTGTTAACCGAAATAGAAAAAAACGGTTTTCTGTTTAAACCGGTTCGGTTTTACCATCCCTAATAGATAGTAATGTTTCTCGCTTTCCGAATTTCTGATGTGCTGTTATGCATTAAAGTAAAAAATTTAGGTATTGCTTGTCTTTTTCCACTGCTTGCATCTAGTTTCTAGTCGGGTAGCAATATGTTATGCTCAAATACCAAGCTTCAGCCATCTAGCCTCTTATGTTTTGAATTATCGTGTACACAAATAGACGAAATTCCAAAAATGAATTTTTTTTTTCAGAATATGCAAACCGACAGAGGTTAACCTGGAGTTTACGGTGAGCACTTATTTTGTTCCTCTTAGGATCGCCAGCTCTTTGCCGCCGAGAACGGCGATGCGAGAACATTTGTTTTGGGTGCGTCTAGATGTTTTTAACGAGTGACATGCGCGCATGCTCACAAATTGATCTTTTCATCGGTGTTTTGCGTATCAG
Source organism: Araneus ventricosus (assembly GCA_013235015.1). Lineage (NCBI taxonomy): Eukaryota > Metazoa > Arthropoda > Arachnida > Araneae > Araneidae > Araneus > Araneus ventricosus. The sequence continues at coordinate 26,286 of BGPR01003479.1, forward strand.
GCTATATTGCGCCACGTTTCGATTAGACTGTTTTGTTCAATTCTTCGATGCAATTCGTTCGGATTTGAATAAAACTTCGTTTGGGATTCTTCGGATTGAATATCAGTTCAGTACCGTGCATGTTATTTTGTGTGTTTCCTTTCTCAATGAATAAGCGAAGCTACGAGTATTCCGCTATGCTGAAAGCGAAGTCTCTGATGTTTTTTAAGTTAAAATATTTGCCCGGGTCACGCTTGAAATGCCGCAGGCATTGCGTGCAGAATTTCTCGTTTTCGGAATTTTTTAAAAACATAGATTCCCAACATTCAATGAAAAACCGAAGTTACTAGTTTCCTGCTATGCTGAAAGCGAAGCTGCTGATGTTTTCTAAGTTAAAAAAATTTGCCCGGTACAAGTTTGAAATGCTGCAGGCATTGCGAGCTCAATCTCTCCTTTTCAGGTGACACATGCGCAAGAGAGAAATAAAAATCTCACTGCACATCTAAAACAGTATTTGGGGACGGCGAATGAAATTGCTCCAAGAAAAAGTGGTGAGAAACAGGTGTGTACCGTAAACTCCAGGTTTACTTCGACAGATGATCATCCCGTGGACGGATTTAGTAAAACATCCGATACACATGTAAAATTCTGATGATAACACTATGTACCTAATTATCTTTATTGATATTTTAGGTATCGTGTTCACAGACAGACAGACAAACAGTAGTCGCCACTCTCGGTGTTCACGGATGTATACACTGTAAAAAAAAATCCCGTAAAATTTACGATTTTAAACTGGCAGCTGGGTTGGTTGTGCAAAACCGTAAAAGTTACGAAGAAAATCCGTAGGCACAACGGTTTTTTACCGTATGAAATCAAGTTTTCTCCGTAAAAATTAAGTCATCGAAGTAAGTGACATCATTGACTGAGTTGAGTTCTTTTTCTCCTTCTGTTCGAGTTGAGTTGAAATGTGCTGATGTGTATTATCAATTAGGAATATTAATTAATCAATGCTTAATTATTAATTTAATTAATATAATTTTTAATTGAACTTACTTGGATGATTTCGATGCAAGATGGTGACAAAGCTTCTAACTCCTCTGAGCCGGGGATCGAAACCGCGTTCTTAGAAATAAAAGGCAGTCGCTCTAACCACTAGACCACCGGAGACTTCATAAAATGAAGTAAAAATAATCTATTTGAGTTTTAAAGTCACTATAGCTCTAGTGGCGCCATTTAGTGGTGTAAAAATCAACTATTGCCAGAACACATGTTTTAAGGTTAGCTTTCATGAGTGCCAACAGGTTACTGCAACATATGTAAACAATAGCGGGGATGGAACCCTATTAAAAACATGAAATGAATGCAATAAAATTACATTTAAGAAAAGAGAAAGTTATCATACGGAAAACAATACCGTATGACGAAAAATAGAATTTGAACTGACTGTTTTAAACCGTTTATGGCTGGATCGGAAAACGGTGAAAAACCGTTTTGTCAACAAAACAGCTTTAAACCGTCAAATATACGGAAAAAGTCCGGGAAAAAAACGGATATTTTTTACAGTGTAGATCAATTGGTTGTACTGATCGAAACAGCGCAGAACGGATCGCCTGTATCTAAACTAGGGATAGCGGTTATTGAGAGAAAAAAACGATTTTCGGTTTAACCGGTTTTTTTCACCTCCGGTTTAACCTAGCTGTTAAAATCGCTCAAAACACGTTTTTTTAAAGCAACGTTTGTGGACAGAATTTTTATTAATAATAATATGCAATAAGTAAGTATTAATACAATAATTAATTAATATAACACGTAATGATTATCAATAAGTAATTAATATAATATGTAATAATAATAAATGATTAATTACTGCAATAAGTAAGTATTATAGACAAAAACTTTTATTCACATTGTTTCAATAAAAAATTAATTCATTGGCCGATATTTATCATCTAATCTGCTCATAAAGACTCTTTCAGTAATGTGTTCATCCGTGAGTCGATACCTCTCATCGGAAGCAACATCATTCAACGTATATACTAATCTTTCGGACGCCACAGAATTTCCGACTAAAGATAAATATTTTTTCGCTACAAAAAACAGACGCCGTTTAGGGACAAATTTTTTATTAGTATTGTTTTTGCAGGAAATCAATACATTGGCCAATATTTATCTGTTCATAAACACTTTTTCAGTAATCAACCAACCTCGAGGAAGCGGTTGTAGGTGGTTGGCCTCAGGTGATGCAATTCAAAGCTTTATAATTTGGTAAATTTTAGTATAGTCGAACCTAAAATCGAGCCTCTTCCGACCCAATATTTCCCCCTGGTTTTTGGGGTTTAAAAAATAACCGGTTTAAACAGGGGTAAAAAAATAACCGAAAAAAAACCGGCTAACCGAAACAAAAACAACGGTAGGTTTTTTTCCATCCTTAATCTAAGCGCATTGAAAATCAGCCGGTTATAGTGATCAACAATTCATTTGTAGTGATCTATTTCAATGAGATGACGCCACAGAACATGAAGACAGTGACGGTGAAGAGGGACCAGAAGAGAAATCACCTTCAGCCCAAGAAACGCTGCAAGCCCTTGGTACTTTTAGAAGATCAATCCAATATTGAGCTGAAACTTTCGATGAGCATTATTCATATGAAAGGTTTTTCCACCGAATGCTTGAAAACTAGAACAGGTTACTCTTGATAACGTTGTTAAGAAAGCTTAAAAATTAAATGTGTAAGTTTTGTTTCCCAATTCTGTACATTGTATCTTCTAATCTTGTTTCTTTTTCTAATTGAAACGAATGAATATATACCAACAATATTGTGTGGCCTGATTTGACGTAGGCGTACGTCTCCCCATAGTAGTCTAATGGTGTGTCGGGAAAGGAAAAAATTATGATGCTTTTCGAACTAAAGTTAAACGATTATAGCTCCGCAAGCAAATAACATAGAGAGTTGGTTTTATTTCATTTAACAGATATAGGAGTACATTGAAGATTGCAAAAAGAATTTCAGAATTTGGAATTACGGTTTAGTCACAGTCGACCTGCAAAGTTGATGAAAATCACGGAACATTTTGATGACGTCACAGCGACCGATGCGCGCGCACGCAGACTAAAGCAATTCAATCATCGATCGCGCGAAATATTATCCCAGAATTGTTGAACTACGTCGAATTTCGTGCTAAAGTCAAACGCTTATAGCTCCGCAACCAAATAACATAGATAGTTGGTTTTAGTTTCATTTGACAGAGAAAGGGGTACATTAATGATTTCAAACATAATTTTAGAATTTGTAATTACGGTTTAGTCACAGTCGAGTTGCAAAGTTGGTGAAAATCACGGAGAATTTTACTTAGATAGAGTCATATAGTCACACTAGACTAATAGTCACTATAGAGTTAATAGTCACAAACATCTACTTTAGTCACAGAAAGTCACAGTTGAGTAAGGTATGTAAGTCTGCGCCCCTCAATCCCAGCGGCCCTTTCGCAGAGACAGCCTCCAGTCGATTTTTCTGTGTTATCCTTGTAAATATTTAAATTAGTATTATTTTAATGCATTTTGGTTGTACTGATCGTTCGGATTTGGACCTTCGCTTTGACCAAAAGTCACTTCGAGCGGCGTCCACTGGAGCATCAAAAATGGAAATCAATATCATTCAAAGAAAGCCAAAAAACAAAGATAAACTCAGAGGAAATCGAATAAAACAAATAAGGAATCCATTCTAGTCCATTTTTCAAGGGCTAAGTACTTTATTCGAAATGGATTCAAAATAATTGGAGACTTTTTCTGTAAGAAGCTTGCATTACGCCAAATATAGCTTCACTGATCCCGAAATTTCCCAACAAAAGACAAAGGAGATCTGTACATCTAAAACGCAGTATTTTAAAGAAAGAGGAAAACCAAACACAAACATAAAAATGCTAATAAGATTATCGGATTATACATGCACGTTTCACGTATCGTATCAATTTGATGCACATTTCTGAATAGACTGCTGTGTGGTAAGTTTAATATGAAGAAAAAAACATGTTTTCTTTCGCAGTTCAAATCTGTCTTGCCTTCGTCAACGTCGGCAAAAACACATGTAACAATTTTAGTCTGTCTGGTAACTTCATAGAAATTCCACAAATTTATTTTTTGTTCAATTATTATCTTATATTTACTTTGTTGAATATTTCCTCATTAAAATCAATATCTTCAACATTTAATCAGGAAAAATAAAGTTTTTGTCTAAAAACCGGTCATTTGATTGGTTTCGGTACGAATAGGTATCCCTTAGCAACGGATTCGGAAACCCTCGGCGCTTTTGCGCATGCTCCAGGCAGAGTTATTTTCATCAAAATAGGGGAAAGTGAAGGATGGAAGGGTGATGTTTACATTTTACTGAGCGTAATCTAACAAAGAACTCCGGAAATGCGCTAATATGACTCATTTCCCGACACCCCTTTCCGGTGTAAAGTCGTCCAAAAGTGGTAGCCTCGGAATCCGTTGTTGAACAGTATATATTAAGTGTCGGTACGTTTAATGTTAAACGAGAAAGTAAAAATCCAAGGATTTAATTATTGATAGCTTCAGCTTGCCTTTTCTCTAGCACGGCTTTCCGATACTTGGGAAAAGACGAATTATCGAGGATTCGATAATTTGTCACTCCGGAGGCTCCGAAAAGGTTTCTTGAAAAATAAACAACTATTCAAAAAATGAATAAAATATGAGCTCCATCGATTCCATTTGTTCATCGATTGAGGACTTTTCTCGTAGAATGGCTTCGGATTTGTTTTCGAGTTTATTTCTGAAGCCCATGGAAATTAATTTCTGATGTATTTACAACTTTTTAATCGTTTGGGTTCGTCGCCAGGAATTCTTTGTGAAGAAGTAATGGAATAAATACTTTTTGGATCTTTTCAAAGCAAAATGGGTTAAGGGATTTTATAAGAAGTAAGATTTTCTAAATCACTATTTTGAACGATGTCAACCTCATCATTTGATCAGAGTTTCTGAATTATATAAAAAATCACTTGTCATGGTATGACGTATGCAAATTGCCTCTTCATTCGAGAGATTTCCCGTCAAATTGGACGGGTTTAAATAGATATACATGCGAGAGAAATGTTTAACATGCATTGAAAACAAATAAAATAAACATATGCTTTATGACAGCTTGTGATGGAGTTTCGGCTTCGATGCGTCTTCTACAGTGTGACCAGTAATTAACTCGCTGATGTTAAAAATTAATTCCTCGAAAACTACTGATTCAAAAAATTTTATTTAAATTCTAAAACAAAGTACAATACATGGGAATTAGTTTATTACATGTTCGATGTGTCTTCCATCTGTAACTATAATATGGCGCAAACGAAGAGCGAAATTCTGCATCACTCGCTGAAGAGCCGAAGTTTCAATGCTTTCAATAACTGTCTGAATATCGCAGTTTTCAGGCCTTCGATGCTCTGGGGGTTTCCAGCGTAAACTTTGCCTTTGATATAACCCCACAAAAATGAATCGCAGGGGTTCAGGTCAGGAAAATAGGGTGGCCAATCAATGCAAATATTTTTCGATTTTGGGTACCCTAAAGCCAAAATCCGCTCATTAAAGTGCTCTTCAAGCAGATCAAACACTTCATTGGTACGATGAGGCGTGTTCTCTCAATCTTTTCAGGCGTTTTGGCGCTCAGCGGTCGTCCCACATTGCCAAACATGTCGTCGCAAACACTACCTGTTCTCTCGAACTTTTGAATCAAACGATTGATTGTCGACACACTCGGACCTGTTGTCTTAAGCTTAAACTCTGTCGCAAACTTTCTTTGAGTCACAATTGGGCTGTTGTTGTTCGAATAATACGTTCGAACAATGAAAATGCGCTCAGAAACGCTATATCTCGACATTTTTACTGAAAAACAAACAACAAAAGCCAACTCAATGAGACTGCGCAAAAAAAATCCGCCAACGCACTGAATCTAACCGCCAAGTTTGAACTTGATACGCCAAACCGTTTTCGAGAAATTGACATTTCTTTTCAACGCGTTAATTACTGGTCACACTGTATAAACGGCTGCATCTACTGCACGAATCCTGTCCGGCGATTCCTGGCTTTGCCTCGCTAACCATCTTGCTTTCCTTTCCTTTGTCATCCGGCGTCATTTTGCGATGGGTTCTTCGTCGGTATTCATCGTAAAAAATGTAGTATACTACTTCATGATTGTGAAGTATTAAATTATAGTAAAAATGTATACACACAAAATATGTACATAATAATTCAATAACTATGAAATTCTCAGCTTGTCAAACGTAAGTCAAAAGTTAAAATTTCAAAGGAATTCTTTTTCGAAATTCTAATCAAACAAACACAACACTTCTCTGCTTGTCAAACGTTGCCAAAAAATATTATCAAATTATATCATCACGATTGCAATAAATAATCAGATGCATCGTGGCGTCCAAACTATATCACGCGCATGATATACCACTGAAGGAAATTAATTTGAAATATAGGATTAAAATAATTTAAAATTTCTCGGGAACTATTGATCGTAGCGAGATAAACTTTATATCAATCGATAGCAAATTTTATTTCACTATTTTAGAGCTATTAAATTTGAAATTAGAACGGCAATTACTCTTTTTAATTTAAAATTACTGAAATTTAGGTGTTCTAACAATGAAATAATGCTGTTTAACGTCTCGCAGTGGTATGACACGAATTTTATTGTTGGTGACGTCAGAGCGTTAACGGATCAGTGAGAGACAGATCTAGGCTATTATATTAGTAATGAAGTCTGCCTCCTAATAGGGTCTTAGATGTTTCAAAATGGAGAGCTACTTTTCCCAATTACTTCCCATTTAGGCACATGATTTTCGATTTGGTAATATCAATTGATTGTCGAAACGAGCTGCGTTTTATTAGAATATTGTTATATATTTTATTCAGTTATTTAGATAAACTCCATTATCAATACTTGTACTAAAATTTCATTGCAACTGAAAAGTAAAATCCAGAATATTCAATGAAATCAATAAAAAAGGAAAGATGAATACAAACTTCCGAAGAGAAGCAATATCTTATTAATTAATTAAAAATAATAAAACCCATTTAATATTTATCATTCGTACTAAAGGCACAAATGAGTTCCTTATATCATTGACATAGTTCCGATTTTTGGGCAAGACATATGGTTTATTTATTAAAATCTACATATTATTTTACGATTTATTGATCAGTATTCAATAAATTCTAAACACACAGAGTACCATCATTAAAAATAGTCACTTAACATGCAACACCAACTATCTCATTATTTTGGAATTTCAAAGCAGAAGAAGAAACTGAATTTTTCTCAACCAGTAACGAATACTTAGGGATTTTTTTCACATCTGGTAGGAATATGCGGTTTCATGTTTATATTGTGATGTATTTCAGCATAGCATGAATAATCGTGGAGCCTTCTTTATAAAAAATAATATGTTTATTGGACGTCTTCCACAGCACAAACATGTCAAACAAACACATACACTTACATCACAAACGTTACATCACCGACTTGCATCGAATTCCATGTTCAATCATCATTATTCTTCTTCGTTGCTAGGCAACGTTAGCAAAAGACAAATATATCGATGCCACACTATTTTATAACCTTTAGAAAAGAATTATGCCAAACGATTTTTTTAATTAATTTCTTTATCAGCCAAACGATATATTTAAATTAATTTCTTTTATGACCAAACGATTTTTTTATGTAATTAATTTCTTTTCTTTAAATATTTTAATAATTCTACAAATATATATTTTTTTATTCGTTACGAATATTACAATATCATATGTTAAAAAAATTCAGAAATATTTGTTATTGGTTGCGAAAAATTCAGTTTTTCTTCCTCTTTGAAATTTCAAAATATTGAGATTGGTGGTGTTGCATGGTGAGCGACGAAATACAGCTACATAGATTGGTCATTTTGTGATTTTTTTACCGATAAAGTGTGATATCGTCATTGTTACATCAAAAGGTCGTATGTCAAATTCGCCAGTCATTTTATTAACAAAGCACTTGTATTGATTAGCTGCATCTGTTCTCAAACTTCAGTATCCGATATGTGATTGCTGAATGTTGTCACAAAATACTATGTGTCGCTAGGAGTTCCAGTTGCTGCATCAAACTTTCGTTTATGTATGTGGTTTTGAAGTACGATAATTTGATAATAACAGCGGCGATGTAAGGTTTAGATGAAATCTGCATCTATGCATTTACTGCACACACAAACATTCTTAAAGAAGGCATAGAACAATACTGATTTATAAAGACCGACGATGTGTTTCTTTTGTCACACACCTAGCATGGATCGCTGTTCGATTTTAAGGAATCCGACAGATAAGAGTCTCAAATTCGTCAAGGCCACTGTTGGACATGCTTCGTTCAATCCAAGCTCCTATTTTTCCGCTTCGTTGAAACTCATTTTTTATGTCGAAAGCTTAACATCGATTTGTCTTCAAATCCTTACGGAGCGAATTTGTAGTCGATCTTTTTCTTTTTGCTGACTATTTGCTGGACCAACGGCCTTCAAGTTTTTTCTGCGTTTTCGACATTTTATATTCCGTATATCAGATGATCTGGTATAGCAAAGCTGAATTCCTTTTGCTGGAAATGTTTTTTGTCTCTGTGTGTTGGTTTCTCAAGATAAGTATAATTCATGGGCGACAGCCATGATATACTTGGAATTTCGGGAGTCAATGAATTTATCCTATATAGGACAAAGAATTGATACTGTTCTTTACTCAGTATGCTAATCAATTCATTGGAAGTCATCCCTTGAAGCGAAATCAATGTGAAACTAAATTAACCATATGAAAACAAAAGAGGCAAAATTTTTAAAAAAATCAGTTTTGACTTGTTTTGTTAGCAAATAATTTAAATTTGTTTTATTAATGTTAGAATAGAGTATTCGCACATTACATCACTAAGTTTCAGAAACCTGACGCCTTTTTAAATAGTGCTGATTGATTGTCGTATTAATGTTTTCTATTCGCTGTTTCACTGTATCATTACGAATCCCCATTGGCTGCCTTTCTATCTTTTCAATCCTCTTGAAAATCTATATATGTAAGTGACTTTCATTTTATCCTCACTGTGATTCTGCTTTTCATGTATGATAGACCATGCTGTAAATAAAACCTGCTTTATTCGATCCAAAGGATTCTGAATCTTTTAACACAGGCATTTTCCACAAAATGAAGTGGTCATAAATCTAACAATTAACCCTCCAGCGGATGAGCGTTTTCAAGAGATACTTGGATTGTGCATCGTGTTACATACTTATATCGTTCTTTTATAAATTTAAGTGCAATTTTTATTTATAAAATCTTTGTTTACTTATAAATACTGATAATTTAAATAAAAGCTGGTTTTATTTTTGTAAAACAACACGAATATATTTATGTAGTACGATGCACGATATGTCGTAAAATTTGTGCAGGCGCGCACGCTGGAAGGTTAATGGGCAAGTTTTCTGTTTTGTTTATTTGGGGTAATAAAGAACTTCCGGTGTAATGTTTCGTGAATGAGAATCTTCAGAATTTCACCATTCTGTTTGAAGATGTTAATTAATGTTTAAAGTAAAGTTTTTTTACTGTTATGGCTTGAGGATACGTTGAAAATATTAAATTTGATGCTCCTATTGCTGTAGCTCTCAATGTTTACTTAGAATATGAGCCTCATTTTGTGGAATGGCTGCCATAAATGTTTGTTATCGCACTTTTTTGGTGATTTCTAAGGCTTGCTTGGTGGTTAAATTTATAACCAAATGATTTAGATAATCACTGGCAGTTAAATTTTTAACGAAACTGTTTAGTTAATTACAATCGTTCCATTTGGAATTTAGCCGTTTTAAGAACCGCTTTAAATTTTAAGAATTAAAGGAGCTCATCGAACAAAGAATTCAACGCTTAGTGTATTAAAGACAGAACTGGTTCGAACTTTGCGCTTTATACAGTATCTAAACGGATTTGGCGATTGTTTAAATCGGAGGGTTACCGGAAAACGGTCAGCGAAACCAAAATAAATAAAACAGAAAACTCGTCCATAAACATGGTAGAATTTAGTAATAAACGATTTAGATTTCTTTGGCAGCCTATTCAGCGCACAAATACCTTATCGTGACGACTAATTTAGAGTTTTCTAAATAAATTATCTTTAAAAGATGTATATTTATTTTTGATGATGTAAGATATTTTTTTGAACAACTTTGCCGCTTTGGCATTATATAAAGTAGCGTTAAAGTAAGTCTAGATTGGAATAACAAAGAATATTCTTCACTCCATTAAAAATGATAATTAATAATATTTATTATAGTGTTTACACCAGAATCGAATAATAATTTTTGTAATGTTGCCACTAGAAATTTCGTTAAAATTTAGAAATGACATTTTTATCTCATTTGTAAAATAAATAAGAATTTTTCAATTAAAATCATACATCAAAATTAAAAGCATAACTGAATTTTTGAACGTTGAATTTTGTCTTTTTTTAACAGAACATTTTCATCCAGGTGACATTTTTATAGAACATGTTATATCTGCGAATATCCAAAAAATTGATTTTCGAATAAAATTTAACAAATGGCAACCTAAATGGGTTCTTTTTCACGTGCAAAAGAGGCGAAAGGATATTTCAACTCCTTTCCTATTAAGGGCAATATACACAAAAAAATAATCTTTCGCACGGTATTTTCTCCAGACAATGAACTTCACACTTTCGCCACCATGCTTCACGACAGGCGATATGTTGTATACTAAAATGTTGGTTTAGAAGTAATAACAAGATTGTAATGTTACCCCTTTCATTCATTAACACATGGCAGTGGCTTAGCATACTGATACGAAAATCGTTCGGTGGATGTACTGGGAAAGCAGTCCAACAAGCGATGATGGAGACCGAAGTTATATTCCAATAATATTCCAGAAAACACGAAGCACGGGAATCAAGGGAAACACCACTTAAGCAAATTATCAACGCTAGCAGACATCAAATCACTAATATAACAGCATCAGGACGATCAATAGTGCTCAGCGTCCAACAGCTGAGCAATTCGCAATGCGAGCAAAACTCCAAAGACATTTACTCGTTTTAACACCTCCGGGTATTTATATCTTTCTGACAGGGTGTGACGTCATAAAAAATTATCCAGAAAGACCTCTATATCTCCGTTCCGATAGGGTCATAATTCTAGTATTTTCGAGAACCTTCATTTTGTTTCCAACTTTGGCGCGAAGGTCGGAAGTCGTTGGCTGGCATCAAATAAGAATTTCTGTAAAGCCACAAGAATAACATAGCAGGAAAAAAGGTTTTACATATTTTTAACAATACGTTATCTAAAGGAAGACATGATCCACTCTTTACAGTGCTTGGTTAGCAACAACATATTTAACGTGTACTAGGTCTAAGTGTTTTGAGATCTGCCCAAAATGTATTGTAGAACAGGCCACACCTGATCATATTCTTGCATGCCTGGGGCTTTCCAAACAGGATCTTGTTTCTAATCCTCTGTTGACATTGGATTTCTTTAGGGTGCGCAGGCTCATGGACCTGATATAGCTCTGCTGATCTTCGGGGATCATCAACAACAACGTGTACCAGGTCCATGTGAATGGTGGATCTTCAATGGAATCGGGTCTCGGATCTATTATGAAGAGAAGTTCATGTATGCTTCAGATTTTTGAATGATTTCATTCATCATTATCACTTGAGGTGCTTTTCTTAAACAACACTATCCAGATATCAACTCTCTTTTTTAACAATTATCTCTATCAAAATCTGACAGAAATTAACAACCAATAAAGACATATCCCACATTTCACGATTTTATTTATTTATTATTATTTTTCATCATTATTAAGAATGTATTCGGAAAAAAAATCTTTTAGGAATAATTAGTTAAATAATTATAAACTTAAATTTAACTTTAGACACCATAATTATAACCAGCCTTAAATAAGTTAACTAACGGTCCACTTGGGTTGAAAATATTCATATCCAAGTGTAGCCCAAGGGTACAAATCAATCTTATGCAGCTTGATAAAATTTGTCTGGGATTCTTTGTCTCCTATGAGGCTAATTAAGCGGAAATACCCATGATGTATTATGATTACTATTAAAACTAATTAGTTAATGGAAATCAATGTTTACTAGCAACTTCTGATATCGTTCATTGTTTGTGAGTTTCTATCTTTTTTTGTTTTGTTCGGAATATGTATGTAGAAAAACTCAATTCCGGCCTGAGCCGCCATAAATCATGTAGAAATGCTGTTCCATGGGAAATAATCCCGGCTTGAGCAACCATAATTATAGGAAAATTATTATCTCAGCCGAAGCCAACATAACTTGTAGAAAAAGCATCATCTTATGGGCACTGTCGGGGTAAATGCACCAAAGATAAAGGATGGGAAACAGGAGTTAAAAACTAAATTATTTATCAGTAAAACTGCATAATATGAAATGAGAAAAGTATTTACACAGGTATTATTTACATTTTAGACAAGAGGGACTTAGGATTTGTTGCTTACTTAAGTTACATATCAACTTACACCTCGTTAAAAGGTTTAGTTACAGCCATCGCCCATCGCCGCCGTGCTAACAGGGAAAAGATCCCCGTAGCTCGTTAGGCTCACCAATCCTACCGCATGACCGTTCCGTTTGAGTTCAAAACGTCATCTCCTGAGGATTCAAATATTACCCTGAGTTTTTTAACGGAGAAACACCCACGCATCACGTGATTAGCACGAAGAGACCGCGTGATCTTTATCTCTCGATATCCGCTGACACAACAATATTCAAATGAGCTTGTGCGGAAAGAGAAAAAATATTATTAAGAAGGAATTAAACTTGCGCTTTCAAGCTAGACGGGAAAAATACAATTCCTACATGTATAAGTAGGACTTCTGAAAATCTATTTGAAAGGATGAAATATCTTTTTCTTTTCGGTGATTAGTTCTTTTTGAAAAGCATGTGAAACGAGAGCTCAAATTGCATATAAATAATTCAGTACTTCCAGTAGAGATTAAATAAATAAATAACTGAATCTAAAGATAAATAACTGAAAATGGTAAAAATGAAAAACAGTCTTCTGGAAATGAAAATGGAAAAAAAACAAATGTATCCCAAAGATTTTTTTACTTGAGTTTTTGTCAATTCTGTTTTATTTTAAATTTTTACTTATACCACTCGTTGTAAGAAATAACAGAAGTACCGAGAACTCATTTTTCACAAGATCTATGGTAAATTATATGGAAACGTTATCGTTTTATGTGACAAGAAAACATGAAATAAATAGTCGCAAGGTAGCAACATGTTTTATTAACAACAATATGTACATTCATGAATTCTACGGGTGTCACATAAACTGCCAAATGTGTGACTATTAAGTCATTCTAAAGGAATAATAGAAATATATAAAAATTTTAAGAAATCCAAATGCATTTAGGCAGGCAATCGATACAGCTAAACCCGAAATCAGATCACTGCAACCACGAATAATATTATTTTTGAACAGGAAGAAAACTATTTTTAATTAAAGAATTCAATAATTTGGTTAGTTAATTTAATTTTCAAATAATTACTAAATAAATAATAAACCACAAATCCAGCGGAAATGGTCTTCGTAAAATTCTCGTATACTGCCTAACACATGTAGAGAAAAAATAAGCTAAAAGGCAATAACACGCACCAAGCGTCCCTAACACAGGTGGAGAAAAAATAAGCGCAACGGCATACCACGAATTTCACGCAACAAGTTGTAAGTAAAATGAAGAAGCCGGCGCGATGACGCAATAGGTTTCCGTAAGATATAAAAAACCGCATCTTCAATTTGAACGCCTTTTTTTAACCGATTGATACAAAAATTGGACACAATTCTACAGTTAAGGTTAGAAGATTAAATACCAAATTTCATTTATCTAAGTCATTGTTTTAAGGAGTTATCGTGTTCATAAGTATGCGCTTATGTAGACCGACGGACAATCAACCCTTCGACAGATTTGGCCCAAAGTTTGATACGGACCTACATTCCCAATGATAAAACTGTGTACCAAATTGTATCCATCTAGCTATTTAAGTTCTTGAGTTATCGCGCTCTTATGAACACGGACAGACAGACTTTCCGTAGATGGATTTTGTCCAAAATGTGATAGAAATCTATACATTATGTGTAAAGAACACATAGAGAATTTCATCCCCGTAGCTCTAATAGTTTTCGAGTTACCGTGTTCACAAACAACCAGACATAATTCTAAAATTGTACTTTTCGGACTCAGGGAGGTCTAAAACGTGGAGTTTCGTCAAAATCTCGAGTTCGAATTTTCTTTACCATTACAATACTTTTTCTTGTATACTTAATTAATATAATTAATTAATTAAAATGCACATTGTATTTGGCTTGCAAATTTCTTTTATCAGGGCAAAACTATTGCAAATTGTGATTTGGCTTGAAAATTTCTTTTATCAGGGCAAAACTATTGCAAATTGTGATGCGACTGAATTATTGATTTTCTAATCAGTTAACCCATCTATAATAACTATCCTTCGCTAAAAGACATCATCCTGTTACAGTTAATGGAAGGATGCTTGTTACCGTACTCCGAAAGCAGCTTCCAGGTTAGAAACTCTACCTCTTAAACAACAGTACGGCTATCTTCATTAAACGAAACAGTTGAAAAATGACTCGTTAATCCAGCTCCGCGTAGTCTGGTGCTTGCATTATCACCATCTGCCGATGAATTATAGTCAGACTGACCACCTCCCGATTACACTTTGACTCCAGACCATTTCTCTAAAATGGAATGACGAATCACCAATCCACACTATTGGCCCAACTCTCATTACTCACGTTCCATATATGCAGTGAAATTCCTGATTGTACCAGAGAGTAAGGGTTCGCTCATACTCAAATGGCAGATATTTGCTGATTTTAGTAAATATGTTTTTTGTATAACTGTATGCTTTAAAATATTATAAATATTGCTGAAAAGTTTAAAATTGAGCCTTTCAGTTTGATAGAAAATTTCTTATTAAACATTCTTAACTGAAAAATTCAAGGCTTCTGCTTATTTTAAGTTCAGCATTAAGAAATTGAATATTTTCAAAGGTAAGATTCTCGAAAGTTTAATCTGGAATTCATTCTTTTCAAAACTAATAAAGAAGCTAAACTCTGTATTTAATCCGTTGCTTTTAAGAGTTTTTTAATACCATTATTATTCAACAAACGGATCATTCCAATTTTTCGAAAATTATCAAAACTCTCACGACCAATTTATAGCATAAAAATTTGTTTCCATTATAAAAAGTATCATAATTTAAATCAAAATCTTCAAAAAACAAACATAATTAATATTTAAAAGTTAATTTTAAACCTTGAAGTTTTCTTTAAAGAAGTATAAAAAGTTAAATTAATCAACTTTTTTACTTCGGGTTTGCCTTTAATTTAGTCTTCTCTGATAGTGATCGTATCATTTTTATAAATAATTTGAATGATGTTACATTTTACGATCAAATTATAGAAGCTGATGATATTAACATAATTATTCATTATGAATTTATTAAAAATTATGACAGTTTTTTTTATACTGGAAGTACATTAAATATAAAATCCTAAAGATTCAGACTCAGACATCAGAAACATTCTTTATCTTTCTTTTGTATATATCTTAAAATGTTTTTTATCTTCTAAAATCTAGAAATATCATGTAAAATTGTATGGTTTTCAGAAAGGCATTTATAAGTAGCGTTCAGTATCAATTCACTAAATCTGATAATGGGATTTAATGAACTTCTTATTTATGAAAATTTATACTTAGGCTCAACTATGTATAACAGATTATAAACTTCTTATGGGTGCTTTCAATTTTCCGAAACTTGTAAGTAACGCGAAATAAATTTCCCTTCTTTTTGACATTCTAATGTTTTTAGGCTGGCTTATCTGAAAAACTAGAAGATTTGTGACCGTCTAAGATGGGCTTTTAACTTACCAACAATATCTCAGATGTGATTGTCAGTGCTTAAGAAATAAAAAGAAGCGTGAAAAACAGAAACCATGAAATAATTGACCCTAACTTTCTCTTTGCAAAATATAAAAATATTCAATTCCAAAATTACGTACGAAAAAGAAAGAACCTTTTTAACAAAAACGAAAGTAAAGATCTCCGAGAAGTGTCTTTGTCTCGCCCTCCATCGCGCAAATCTCTCTCTTGTTAACTTTCGATCCCTTGCAGCGTGATTTTCTCTATCCATATTGTTTACCAGCAATACTTGAACGCTTTCAAAGATAAGGGAAATTCACATACCCTTTAGAAAACCGCTCCGAATTCTAAGAAACCTTTGTTCCCCGCTCCGAATTCTAAGAAAAGAAACCCCTCCTCTGTTCCCTTCTGGACGAGCCACTTTTGGAACTTAGCCACACCCACATTCCTGGAGCGTTAGAGTTCTCCTGACGGCGTTTATATTATAGATTGCGTAATGCGGGTTGCAAAAATTGTTCATTAAAACCTATAAAGAGTTCCTATAAGTCAGACAGATGTATGGATGGGCAGATATTCCTTCTGTAAGCAGCTTGATATCAGAGTCGTTACTCGCAGAATGCAACGGCTGATGCAATCAAGTCAGACGAATAAAGCCTAAAAAGTCTCTAATTCAGCAGGTAGTTTATTAAAACCTATGAGTTAAGTAGACTGACTCCATTTACGGATAAAACGAAATCACAAAGAAATCTGAAGAATTGTCAGCGGAATGTTTTTTGTAACCAAATGGTTGAAATAATAACAGAGTCACAAATGATGGTTATATTTAGCAATTGGCTTACCAATGTATCCTTCATGTTGTAAATCGCAAATGGGAGATTATACAGGGTAAGCCAAAATGATTCATCGTGTTTCAAAACACTGTGTATTGAGAGGTATACGACCTACAAAGACGGGTGATATATGTCAAGATACATACACTCCCCAAGTTTAAAAGCCCGCCTCGTGGCTCGCGTGCTCGCTAGATGGCAGGTCTGTAGCTGCACAGAACAGGATGGCGTCAAAGCAGGAGAAGAGCTTTTGTGTGTTGGAATATGTTAGGTGTTCTTCGGTTGCGAACGTTCAGCGTGCATTCCTACTCAAATACGGAAAAGCTGCACCTGGTCATTTGTAGTATGTACCAGAAACTTGGTGAGTTTATGTATCTTTTCATGTATCACCCGTCTTTGTACGTCGTTTACTTGTAAATAAACAGTCCTTTGAAACCCGATGAATCATTTAGGCTAACCCTGTATATTAACATAACTTTTAAAAGAATATTTTTAAATTTTCATAGAAAAATATTTTAATAAAAAAAATTTGGCCTAGTTTACTTCCTATTTAATAACACAGTCAATGCCGGAAAATCCCTCCAACATGTCCAGGGCTGGATTATGAAATTGACAAAGTAGGTAACTGCCTACGGTCCCCACAAATTTGGGACCCAGATTTTTGTATTATTTTCAAAGTAATTTAATTTAGTATTTTCATTTAATTTACAAGAATCATCATATGGAACTTACTCAAGTTAAAAATCGAGTATCGCTTAACGTTTTCATACTGAACGAGGCGGCCCCGGGCGGTCTAGAAATTTCCCCTTAACAGCGAAGAAGGCCGGTCTGAGGCGGTTGGCTTCTTTTGAGGGGAGGTGACGTTCTGAGATCGCTTAGGAGATAAGCGCGGTAGGGGGTCCAATTATTCTTGCCCACCACAGCCTATTTCCGTGCACCCTAGGGGAAGGTTATATCATAGATGGAGTGGTGTGGTAAATGACCACCCAGCTTGGGAGAGTCCAATTCATGTCGCTTCCTACCAAAAGATCCCATTTGTAAAGGAGATAGAAGAAAAAAGTAGCATCGAGTAAAATTCTTGGGATTTTTCCATGTTTACAAATGCCTTGCAGACCAGTGAAGTCCAGTTTGTTTTGCAGTTGGCTGACCGAGAAATAATAATCCGGCAAACAGATTTTTCATCTCTTTATGGGATGTGCGAGTAAACGGCTCGTTTGTTCCAAATATTGCTCCAACTTTCACGGAAAATTATACATCGAATAAAGCTGAAATTATAAGAAATATCATATATACACCTTTTTCTTCCATACTGACAGAAAAAAACAAGTATAAAAAAAGGGTCCCTTAAAATGAATTTTCTTTAACGAGAGCTCGCATACAATCACTCCGAATAGAATCGAGCAATGGGGAACTTCAGCATCTTTTTTTTATTTTTTAAATCGATTTAAAATGCTTCGAAACGAACAATATTATTAGAAAAAAAATTCTAGACAGTTTCGTTTTTTAAAAATTTGCAATCAAAGTTCGCCTCTCAGAAAACGCGGGAAAAACGATCCATTTTGGCGCGAAACGAGTCTGACGTCATAGTTGCTTGACAGGGAAGACGCAAGCTTCCTTCCCGTTCGCTTCCTATAGAGATTCTCTTTTTTTTTCTATATTTTCCGACTCTCGCATCCGATAAAATAATGTCGGCAAGATACAAGTTTTGTATTGTTCCTAAATGTAGTAATACAACTCTAACGGCACCCGATAAATTATTTAAAAATGTGCAAAAAATTATGTTATTGGCAAAAAGTGGTGTAAAGCGATGAAGAGAGATCCGAAGCTTGCCATGTATTGCTTTTTGATGATAAACACATTTCCTGAAAACTAAAGTTACTCCGCTGAAAATCATGAGTTTGATTCCAGGCCTGAAAAACATCAATCCCAAATGCGTTAAGATGCCTGCCATGCCTCCCTCCACCTCCGGAGTCAACCTGACAACTCAATGCAATAGGCCATCTTGATAAGCTTTGGCCTGAGCTGTAAGACATAGCGCTTGCAAATAAATAAATGTATAAATAATTCTTACTTCCTGGTCTTACCTACTTCTCTTTACTGGCTGTCAAAACTAGACTCTTTGGCAGTTCATGGTTTTTTTTATTTTGTTCTTATTGAGAAGTGTCACGTTTCGAAAACTAAAGCTGGCTTCCTGCTGAAAATCATGGATTCGGTTCCCAGGCCCGAAAAATTATCAATCCCAAATGCGTTAAGATGCCCAAGTTACACTCCTCCCACCTCCTGGACAACTCGACAACTCCATGCACAGGCCTTGATGCTTTCTGGGCCTGGGTTGAGTGAGGATTATAAGCAGCTTCTTGCAACAATAAATTTTATAAGAATTAAAGGGGACGCTTTCCTGATCTAGCCTACTTCTCCTACCTCTGCCGTCAAAACTAGACTCCTCTTGTTTTTTTTTTATTTGTTTTGATGATAAAACACATTTCTCGAAAACTAAAGTACTAAGAAAATCATGGATTGGTTCCAGGTTCAAAATCATCAATCCCAAATGCGTTAAGATGCCCAAGTTACACTCCCACCTCCTACTGACAACCTTAAGCAATAGGCCTTGATGCTGGGCCTGAGTTGCAGATTATATACAGCTTGCACAATAAATCTTATAAATAATTCTTACTTTCCGGTTCACTTCCTAATACACAAAACCAGACTCTTGGCAGTCTGTTGCTAGTTTTTTTTATTTTGTTTGATGAGAAGCACGTTTCTCGGAAAACTAAAGCACTGCTGAAATCATGGATTTGTTCCAGGTCTGGTACCATCAATACCAAATGCGCAGATGCCGTCATACCTCCAACCCCTGACAACCTGACAACCTAATGCAATAGGCCTTGATGCTTGGGCCTTGCGGCAGATTATAGCTTGCAATAAATTTTATAAAATTAAAGGGACGTCGATCTAGCCTACTCTCCTACCGCCGTCAAAACCAGACTTCTCTGTTTTTTATTTTGTTTCGAGAGCCCACACATTTCCTCGGAAAACCAAAGTTACTCTGCTGAAAATCATGGATTCGGTTCCAGGCCCGAAAATTATCTAGTCCCAGGTGCATTGCTGCCTGAGTTACACCTCCACCCCTGGACAACCTGACAACCTTAATGCACACAGGGCTGCCCAATGCTTTGGGCCTGGCTGTACATCATACAGCCTGCAACAATAAATTCCACACTAAAAGGGACGCCTCCTGGATCTTTTACTCCTTACTCTCCTACCGCCGTCAAAACCAGACTCCTCCTTTTTTTTATTTTGCTCTGGGAGACGCATTGTTATTTTCTCCCCTCGCACTGCGGAACCTGATGTTTCAAAAGTGTGCTTAAGTGATAAGGGGGAGCTTGGCTCCCCTTCCCTCTAAACCTCTAAAGCTGCTCTTGATCTCTTTCCCCTTCCCCCACTCCATGAGGATTTCCATCCTTAATAGTACTGAACGCCGCTAATCTCGGAGCCACTCTATACCGCTTTAAAACAATAAATTTTACAACAATTAAAGGGGACGCTTCGACGGCCTACAGGTTTCTATTTGAAGCATTATTCAAAGAGAAACATAACTGTACTGAAAATAAATTTTACAAATAAATTAAAGGGGACGCCTGATCTTACCTGTGTTTTATTTGCGAAGGATATTCAAGAGTGAACATAAATAATCGTATTGATGACAAATTTTACACTGCTGAAACTTCACAATAATGATTATTGTCGCCAAAATGAAAAATATTTGAAGAGAAGAGACTTTCGAACCTATTGACAGACCACATGGAAAGATTTCATTACTGGAAAGTAAGTTTGTTTT
Organism: Araneus ventricosus; assembly: GCA_013235015.1. Classification (NCBI taxonomy): domain Eukaryota; kingdom Metazoa; phylum Arthropoda; class Arachnida; order Araneae; family Araneidae; genus Araneus; species Araneus ventricosus. The sequence goes on from BGPR01003479.1 coordinate 46,929, forward strand.
GAAACGAAGTGTAGCCCAGCTCTTCTGAAAGCAAGGCCAGATTTCCATAAGGATTCAGTGTTTTTTGCTGTATGTATAGTTTGCGCACGAGAGAAATAAATAACGTTTCGTTCCATACAGGAACAAATATGATGGAAATCTGAAATATATTTGAATTATATATTACAGTAAACATTATACTTCACCAGCATTACAAATTTCACTCAACAAACTTATAAATTTGATTTTGTCAGTAAAAGGTATTGTATAGCACGGATTCGAAAACCCGCGCATTTGTACGCGCTGGGCGGATATTTTAATCAAAATAGGGGAAATTGGGCATCGAAGGAGATGTTTACCGAGCGTGATCCAACAAAGAACTGGAAATGCACCGTATTGCCTGACACCTTTACCGGTAAAATCATCCAAAAGTGGTAGTCCGGAACTCTTTGGCTGATCAGTAGTTTACCATTAATACACAATAACTGGTTTGGAAATCGGACAAAAGTAATAAAATTGTTCTATTTCCATGATAGGTAGAAATTTCTCTGTGTAATAAAATGCTGTTTGTCTTCCCCCAGTGCCTGTGGATTACAATGTTTCCCTGCTGAACCTTCCGGACGTCGAAGAGGTGCCTTCACGATGGGGAAATAGTCTCCTTCTATTCTTCCAACCCCGATATCTCCCTCTCAAATGATATTGGGCCCATCCCACCTCCGCCCCTGTTTCGAATCCATCACCCTCCCTTAGCACCTGGGCATCACCTACAAACAGGTATCTTACCACTGGCTTCCTATAAAAATATGAAAATTATTATATTCTTGACTACTTTACTAGTCCAACAGCAGTTCACTTAACATTTTAGTCAAACAGCAATACTGCTCTTTTCCTATATCCCCATTACCGGCGACCCAAAGTATAGTAACTCGTATGTGTTGCACGCTTGTTTCGGTAAACCAAATTGCAAGTTCCTTTATGCCTTGCACCTCAATTTGCCGAAAGTGGTATACCTTGTATATCCTGGCTGGCTGTGGATTGAGGAAAGAATAATCTTGCATTACATTAAATAAAAAAGCTCTACATCTATTATATGTGAATTCAAATGTTTCATTTAATAATCATACTGAGAATTCAAATTCCAACAATTGAAAGTTTAGTCTTAGAAATCTCCTTTTGTGGAAAATTGGCGCTCCTTTCTGCTATTTCTTTGAAATGGATTCCTTAAAGCTCTGGCATTACATATTTCTCTTTAGTTAAAAACTGCTTTATTTATTTTATATCTAAAATGGCTTCTTTATGGGAATTCTGAATTTCCCTTTTGTACACAAAAAATAATTCCTTTCAAACATTTGAAATATAAAATCTAACTTATAGAAGTTATATTTGCATCTGTGCTATTCTATGTAAGGAATAAATAATAATTAATCTATAATATAAGGAACAATAATACTCAATAACCTATAATATAAGGGAACAACTTTTATCAGAAATACTATCTAATGGGGAAGTCCGGTAATTTTGAAATTGTCATATTTTAAAAAATTCTGTGGCATCAGTTTTACTTTGTGCAGCCACATTTTGCTATAAATCTTCATGCACAGTGCATTAACTTTTAAAGGATATTATAAATCTTTCATGCACAGTGCATTAACTTTAAAGGATATTTATAAATCTTTCAGTGCACAGTGCATTAACCTTTAGTATTATAAATCTTTCATGTACACAGTGCATTTAACCCTTTAAAGGACATTATACCCTATGTATTATGCATTAACCCTTTAAAGGATATTATAAATCTTTCATGCACAGGCATTAACCTCCTTTTAAAGGACATTATTATAAATCTTTACAGTGCATTAACCTTTAAAGGACATTATAAATCTTCATGCATTGAGTGCATTAACCCTTTAGCCGACATTATAAATCTTTCATGCACAGTGCATTAACCTTTAAAGGGTGCTTTTTTCTAGTAGTTATAATAAATGCCTAGTTGAGATCTTACTAAGAAAAGAGGATTCATTTTAGCATATTCGATACACTTTTGCTAATTGATAATTAATGTCCAGAGCACTTCATTAATGTTTTAAGAAAAGAAACTGGAACATCTAGGTTTTTGTTGTTCTTAATGAAAAATTTTACGTACAGAACTGCCAGCCTTAAAAAAAATGCATTTGAGAAAATTGACGAAGCTTAGTGGTAAGTATATACTACAGCCTTATAAAGGGATAAAAATACTGCAAGCGGGATATACTGTTGTCGCTACTAGTAAAGATAGGCCAAATTGTTTTGTATTTTCTAGAAGATCTGCTCGACAAAGTCGCCAAATTTATCGCCAAGGTCGGGGTTCATTCTGCTTGATCCTAACGGATAAAACCCTGTAAAACCCTTTTTCCTGCTATAAGCTTAGCATAGAACCATTTTACATCTCTAATAACAATATTGTCGAATTACTGGGAGCTTTAAAACTGATTATTTTTTTAATCTCAATGATCATTTTTTACAGTTTTATACACCTATAATGTGACTTCACATTTAATTGCTGTCATTTCTTCAAGTCTATTATGGAAATATACCTTTAGAATGTGAGAACAAAATGGCCGTAATTTTACCATTGATGTTATTTCCCGTGAACCAGCAGCAATCTGCACCTGAACTATGCCTCACATTTCTTGCCATAGAGTTAGCTTCAGGAACGACAATATGCTCTGCTTGAACTGCATTAATGACGTAATCCCTGAGTTCGATAGCCGCTTACTGTATATATACATATTTGATGCTTTTTAGTTTAATATGTTCGCGTGAAACACGAAGTGATTAAATTTAATTTGACTCTGATGAAAACGTGTAAATCGTATGCGTCCGAAATAAACAACACAAGGAACGCAAACATATAAAAAAAAGCTACAGGTTGCGTAATCATCTCTTTCATACAGAAAAATATCCCGCGACAAATGTAGTAAAAAATTCCTGCTTGAATGGCACTGAAAAGTTCTGTGTATTCTGAGTTGTTCTTATGAAATACAAGTGACAATTTAAATTATCCTGATGAAAACAAACGTAAATCGTATCACGTCCGAAATACAATGTCAAAACATATAAAAAAAAAAGCTATTAAAAAAATTAATCATCTCTTTCATACAAAAAAAAATATCTCATGACAAATGTAGTAAAATTCTGCTTCTGAATGGCACCAGCACCCTGTGGCCTCCTGAGTTGTTCTAGTATGTGAAAAAACAAGAAGAGCAATTTAAATTAATTTGATGAAAACGTAACCGTATGACGTCCGAAATAAACACAAGGAATGCAACACATATAGAAAGGTTACAGGCTGGCAGGTTAAAAAAAATAATCCCTCTTTCATATTACAGAAAATATCTCGCGACAACTGTAGTAAAAATTCTCTGCTTTCTTGAATGGCACTGAAAAAGTTCTGTGTATTCTTGTTCTTATGTGAAAACAAGAAGTGAGCTAACGAAATTAATCTCCTGATGAAAACGTGTAAATCGTATGACGTCCGAAATAAACAAGGAATGCAAACATATAGAAAGGTTACAGGCTGAGGTTAAAAAATAATCATCTCTTTCATACAGAAAATATCCTAAGGACAAATGTAGTAAAAATTCTGCTCGAAAACGGCACTGAAAAGTTCTTGTGTATTCTTGGAGTTGTTCTTATGAAACAAGAAGGATAACGAAATTTAATTCTGATGAAAACGTGTAACCGTATCTACGTCCGAAAATAAACAGAATGCAAACATATAGAAAGGGTTACAGGCTACATATTAAAAAAAAATAATCCCTCTCTTTCATACAGAAAAATATCTCAAGTGACAAATGTAGTAAAATTTGGCTGAATGGCACCGAAAAGTTCTGTATTCTGAGTTGTTCTTATGTGAAAACAAGAAGTGATAAATTAATTTGATGAAACGTATAAATCGTATAACGTCCGAGATAAACAAGGAATGCAAACATATAAAAAAAGGCCTTCAGGTTAAAAAAAAAAATAATCTTCTCTTTCAGACAGAAAAAATGTCTTTATTAAGGACAAATAAAATTCCGCTTGAATGCCACTGAAAAGTTCTGTGTTCTGAATTGCTCTATGTGAAAACACAGATGACAATTTAAATTAATCTCCTGATGAAAACGTAAATCGTATGACGTCCGAAATAAATAAGGAATGCAAACATATAAAAAAAAAGCTACAGGTTAAAAAATAACTGGCTCTTTCAGACAGAAAAATATCTCTAAGGATAAATGGGAGTAAAAAATGCTTCAAATGGTATTCTCCGAAAAGTTCTGTGTATTCTGAGTTGTTCCAGGAAACAAGAAGTGACAATTTAAATTGACCCTGATGAAAACGTATAACCGTATAACGTCCGGAAATAAACAAGCAAATGCAAACATATAAAAAAAAGCTACAGGTTAAAAATTAATCCGCCTTTCTTTCAGATACAGAAAAAAATATCCTATGTGACAAATGTAGTAAACTTTGGCTTCAAAATGGCACCTCGAAAAGTTCTGTGTATTCTGAGTTGTTCCATGTGAAACAAGAAGTGACAATTTAAATTAATTTGGATGAAAACGTATAACCGTATAACGTCCGAAATAAACAAGCAATGCAAAACATATAAAAAAAAAGCTACAGGTTAAAAAAATAATCCGTTTCTTTTTCAGACAGAAAATATCCTTCTATGTGACAATGTAGTAAAAATTCTGCTTGAATGGCACCGAAAAGTTCTTGTGTATTCTGAGTTGTTCTTATGTGAAAGTCAAGAAGACACCTAGAATTTGATGAAAACGTATAACCGTATAACGTCCGAGATAAATGCTGAATGCAAACATATAAAAAAAAAGGCCTATAGGTTAAAAAATAATTTCTCTCTTTTCAGATTAGAAAAAACAACTATTATGTATTGCAAAGGTAACTCCGTTTCTCTTGAACGCTACTGAAAAGTCTCCAGGTTCTGAATTGTTCCGGCGTGAAACACAAGATGACAATTTAAATTAATCCTGATGAAACGTAAATCGTATGACGCCGAGAAATAAACAAGGAATGCAAACACATAAAAAAAAGCCACAGGTTAAAAAAATAATCCGCCTTCAGACAGAAAAAATATCTCATGTGACAAATGTAGTAAAAAAATTTCTGCTTTCAGTGGCACTGAAAGTTCTGTGTATCTGAGTTGTCTCCTTATGTGAAACAAGCAGGCGATAATTTAAATTATTCTGATGAAAACGTAAATCGTATCACGTCCGAAATAAGGAATGCAAACATATAGAAAGGTTACAGGCTACAGGTTAAAAAAAAAATAATCCTCTTTCTTCATACAGAAAACATATCCTCATGTGACAAATGTAGTAAAATTTCGCTTGAACGGCACTGCAAAGTTCTTGTGTGTATCCTGATTGTAATTTAGAGTGTGAAAACAAGTGACACCTAAATGACCCTGATGAAACGTGTAACCGTATGACGTCCGAAATAAACAAGGAATGCAAACATATAAAAAAAGCTACAGGTAAAAAAATAATATCCTTTTCATACAGAAAATTAATATCTCAAGTGACAAATGTAGTAAAAAATTTCGCTTCTCTTGAATGGCACTGAAAAGTTCCCAGTATTCTGAGTTGTTCTTAAGGAAAATACACAATTTAAATTAATTCCAGATGAAAACGTAAATCAGAACACGTCCGAAATAAACAAGGAAATGCAAACATATAGAGCGTTCATATAATTGCAGGTTGGAAAAAAAATAATCCTCTCTTTCATACAGAAAAATATCCGCGACAGTAGTAGTGCACCTCATTGAACGGCACTGAAAGTCTCCTGTATTCCTGATAATGTTCTTATAAAACAAGAAGTGACGCACAATTCTAAATTTCATCCTTGATGAAAATGTATAACGTATAACGTCCGAGATAAATGTAAGGAACGTAAACATTACAAAAAAAAAGGCTCAGGTTAAAAAAAATAATCTTCTCTTTCAGACAGAAAATGTCCATTAAGGACAAATGTAGTAAAAAATCTGGCTTGAATGCTACTGAAAAGTCTCTGTGTTCTGAATTGTTCTTATATGTGAACACAAGATGACAATTTAAATTAATTTGATGAAAATGCGTAAATCGTATGACGTCCGGAAATAAACACAAGGAATGCAAACATATAAAAAAAGCCAGGTTAAAAAAAATAACTACCTCTTTTCTGTGACAGAAAATATCCCATGACAAATGTAGTGGTAAATTCTGGCTTGTACCTATAACTGAAAAGTTCCCAGGTATTCTGAGTTGTTCTTATGTGAAACAAGAAGTGATAATTTAAATTAATTTGATGAAAAACGTATAAACTGTATAACGTCCACAAATAAGCAATGCAAAACATATAAAAAAAGCTACAGGTTAAAAAAATAATCCGTTCTTTTCAGACAGAAAAAAATATCTCATGGATAAATGTATAAAATTTCATTAAAACGGCACCCTGAAAAGTTCTTGTATTCTGGATTGTTCTTATGTGAAACAAGAAGTGATACACCCCTAAATTAATTCTGATGAAAACGTATAACCGTATAACGTCCGGAAATAAACAAGCAATGCGTAAACATATATAAAAAAGCTTACAGGCATTAAAATAACTGGCCTCTTTCAGACACAGAAAATATCCTCATGTGACAAATGTAGTAAAAATTCTGCTTCTGAATGGCACTGAAAGTGTCCTGTGTATCCTGAGCTGTTCTTATGCGAAACAATAGCGATGAATTAATTCCTTGATGAAAACGTTTGAACCGTATCACGTCCGAAATAAACAAGGAATGCAAACATATAGAAAGGTTACAGGCTACAGGTTAAAAAAATAATCCCTCCTTTCATAATACAGAAAAATATCTGGCGTACGTAGTAAAAAAATTTCGCTTGAATGGCACTGAAAAGTTCTGGTATCTCCTGAGTTGTACTTATGTGAAAACCAAGAAGCGGATACCCTGAATTAATCTGATGAAAACGTAACCCAGCGCGATCGTCCGAAATAAACAAGGAATGCAAACATATAAAAAAAGCTACAGAGCTGGAAAAATAATCATCCTTCATACAGAAAAAAATATCCCGGCGACAAACGTAGTAAAAATTCCGTCGAACGGCACTGAAAGTCCTTGTGTATCTGAGTTGTTCCATGCGGAAACAAGAAGGATAACTTAAATTAATTCTGGAGGAAAACGTAACCGTATCACGTCCGAAATAATAAGGAATGCAAAACATATAGAAAGGTTACAGGCTACAGGTTAAAAAAAAAAAATAATCCCTTTTCATACAGAAAAAATATCCTTATGACAAATGAAGTAAAATTCTCGTTTCGAATGGCACTGAAAGTTCAGGTATTCTGAGTTGTTCTTATGTGGTGTTAAGCAAAGGCGATAAATTTAAATTAATTGATGAAAACGTATAAATCGCATAACGTCCGAGATAAAATAAGGAATGCAAAACATAAAAAAAAAGGCTTCCAGGTTAAAAAAAATAATCTTCTCTTTCAGACAGAAAATGGTTCCATTAAGTGACAAACAGCAAAACGCTTGAATGCCACCGGAAAAGTTCTGTGTGTTCTGAATTGTTCCATGTGAAACACAAGATGACTTTAAATTAATTCTTGATGAAAAACGTGTAAATCGTATGACGTCCGAAATAAATAAGGAACGTAAAACATATAAAAAAAAGCTTACAGGTTAAAAAATAATCCGGCTCTTTTCAGACAGAAAAATATCTCATGTGACAAATGTGGTAAAAAATTTTCGCTTTCAATGGTAACTCGAAAAGTTCTGTGTGACTGAGTTGTTCTTATGTGGAACATGATAATTTGAATTAATTCTGATGAAAAACGTAACTGCATCAACTGAAATAATAAGGAATGAAATTATTAGAGAAGTTACAGGCTGTTGTTTAAAAAAAATAACTTCTTTCACAGAAAAATATCTCATGTGACAAATAGTAAAATTTCATTTCTGAATGGTACCGAAAGTTCTGTATCTGAGTTGTACTATGGAAACAAGAAGTGACAATTTGAAATTGAATTTGATGAAACGTGTAACTGCATGACGTCCTCGAAATAAAACAAGGAATGCAAACATATAAAAAAAGCTGCTATGTTAAAAAAATAATCATCTCTTCATACAGAAAAATATCTCAAGGGATAAATGTAGTAAAAAAATTTCGCTTCGAATGGTACTGAAAAAAAGTTCTTGTGCATTCCGAGTTGTTCATGAAACAAGAAGTGACAATTTAAATTCATTCTTGATGAAAAACGTGTAACCGTAATACAACTGAATAAGAATGCAAAACATATAGAAAGGTTACAGGTCATGGGTTAAAATAACCTCTTTTCATACAGAAAATATCCTCAAGTGACAAACGAAAATTTCGCTTCGAGGCACTGAAAGTTCTGTGTATTCTGAGTTGTTCTTATGTGAAACAAGAAGTGATAACTTAATTAATTCTGATGAAAACGTAACCGTAAGACGTCCGAAATAAACAAGGAATGCAAACATATAGAGTAATAAGGTTAAAAAATAATCATCTCTTTCATATGTGAAAATATCTCAAGTACAAATGTAGTAAAATTCTCTACTGAATGGCAATGAAAAAAGTTCTGTATTCTGAGTTGTTCTTAGAAGTGTGAAAACAAGAAGTGACACCAAATTAATTTGATGAAAATGCAACTGTATGACGTCCGAAATAAACAAGGAATGCAAACATATAAAAAAGCTACAGGTTAAAAAATAATCCGCTCTTTCAGACAAAAATATCTCATGTGACAATGGTAAAATTCTCTGGCTTCAAATGGCACTCTGGAAAAGTTCTGTGTATCTTGAGTTGTTCTATGTGAAACACATGACACTGAATTACATTCTGATGAAAACGTAAGCAATCATAACGTCCGAAATAAACAGGCTAAATGCAAAACATAAAAAAAGCCACATAGGTTAAAAAATAATCCGCCTTTCTGACAGAAAACATCCTATGTGATTAAATGTAGTAACATTCTCTTGGTTAAATGGTACTGAAAGTTCTTGTGTATCTGAGTTGTTCCATGTGAAATAAATAGCTAGATAATTTTAAATTAATTCTGATGAAAAACGTATAAATCGTATAACGTCCGAAATAAACAAGCAATGCAAACATTAATAAAAGTTACAGGTTAAAAAAATAATCCGGCTCTTTCAGATTACAGAAAATCTCAGGACAAATGTAGTAAAAATTTCTGGTTTCTCAAATGGCACTGAAAAGTTCTGGTATTCTGAGTTGTTCTTATGAAAACAAGAAGTGACACTTAAATTAATTTGATGAAAAACGTGTAACCGTATCACGTCCAAATAAACAAGGAATGCAAACATATAGAAAGGTTACAGGCTACAGGTTAAAAAAATATCCTTCATACAGAAAATATCCTCAAGGACAAACGTAGTAAAATTTTGAATGGCACCTCGAAAGTTCTGTGCATTCTGAGTTGTTCTTGGTGAAACAAGAAGTGACACTGAATTAATTTGATGAAAACGTATAAATCGTATAACGTCCGAGATAAATAAGGAATGCAAAACATATAAAAAAAAGGCTTCCGTTAAAAAAAATAATCTTCTCTTTTCAGATACAGAAAAATGTCTTATTAAGGACAAATGTAGCAAAAATTCCAGTTTCTGAAATGCCAATTGAAAGTCTCCCAGGTTCTGAATTGTTTCCTATGTGGAAACATAAGATGACAATTTAAATTAATTTGATGAAAACGTGTAACTGTATTGACGTCCGAAATAAACAACAAGCAAACGCAAACATATAAAAAAAAGCTACAGGTTAAAAAAAATAATCCGCTCTTTTCAGACAGAAAATATCCTACGTGACAAATATAAAAATTTCGCTTTCAAACGGTGAATTCTCCTGAAATTTGTGTATTCTGATATTCTATGTGAAAACAAATATGAAGTGGCCACTTAAATTCAATTCTGATGAAAACGTAAGTAACCGTATAACGTCCGAAATAAGCACGCAAACATATAAAGCTACAGGTGGTTAAAAAAAATAATCCGCTCTTTTCTAGACAGAAAAATATCTCATGTGACAAATATAGTAAAAATTCCTGCTTTCAAATGGCACTGAAAAGTTCTGTGTATTCTGAGTTGTTCTTATGTGAAATACATACACCCCTAAATTAATTTGATGAAACGTATAACCGTATAACGTCCGAAATAAACAAGCACGTAAACATATGAAAGTTACAGGTTGTATCAATCCGTCTTTCTTGTGACAGAAAAATATCCTAAGACAAATGTAGTAAAATTCCCTGGCTTTCTGAATGGCACTGAAAATTTGTGTATTCTGAGTTGTTCTATGTGAAACAAGAAGACACTTAAATTCATTCTGATGAAAACGTATAAATGTATAACGTCCGAGATAAACAAGGAATGCAAACATATAAAAAAAAGCTATGAAAATTAAAAAAAAATAATCATCTCTTTCATACAGAAAAATATCCTTGACAAATGTAGTAAAAAAATTCTTGCCTGAATGGTACTGAAAAGTTCTGTGTATCTATTGTTCTTATGTGAAAATACATGATGAATTTAAATTAATTTGATGAAAACGTGTAAATCGTATCACGTCCGAAATAAACAAGGAATGCAAACATATAGAAAGGTTATATTACAAGTTAAAAATAACTTCCTTTCTTTCATACAGAAAATATTCCCTATGACAAACGTAGTAAAATTTCTGCTGAATGGCACTGGAAAGTGCCCCAGGTGACCCCTGAGTTGTCTTATGTGAAACAAGCAAGTGACAATTTAACACCTGATGAAAACGTAAACCGGTGATAACGTCCGAGATAAACAGCGTGAAATGCAAAACATATAAAAGCTACAGGTTGGAAAAATAACTATCTCTTTCTGCTAGCAGAAAATATCTCAAGCGACAAATGGTAAAATTTGGCTTTCTCTGAATGGCACTGAAAGTTCTGCATTTGAGCTGAAATTTATGTGAAAATACAGGCGCGAGAATTTTAAATTATCTCCGATGAAAACGTATAAATCAAATAACGTCCGAAATAAACAAGGAATGCAAACATAGAAAGGCGTTTACAGGTTGCTTAAAAAATAACTCTTTCATACAGAAAAAAATATCCTGCTGACAAATGTAGTAAAAATCTCCGTCTCTGACCTATAAATCGAAAAGTTCTGTGACCGAGTTGTTCTTATTATGTGAAATGTTAGCTTTTGACAATTTAAACTAATCTGGATGAAACGTATAAATCGGCTAACGTCCGAGCAGATAACAAGGAATGCAAACACATAAAAAAAAGCCAAGGTTATACACCATCTCTTTTCTCATACAGTAACATTCAAGCACAAATGAAGTAAAATTCCTCATTTCTGAATGGCACCGAAAGTCTCCCAGGTTCTGAGCTACTCTATGTGGAAACAAGAAGATTAAATTTAAATTTTATCTGGATGAAAAAAACGTAAATACGTCCGAAATAAACAAGGAATGACAAATACATAGAAAGGTTTGCGCTGTTATATTAAAAAATAATCCCTTTCATACAGAAAATATCCCCAAGGCCAAATGTAGTAAAATTTCCGCTTTCTTGAATTACACCGAAAAGTTCTGGTGGGCATTCTGAGTTGTTCCTTATGTGAAACAAGAAGTGATAATTTAAATTGACCTGATGAAAAAACGTAACCTGGGGAAGGTTAACGTCCGATAAACAAGGAACAAACATATAAAAAAAGGTTTAGGAAAATAATCTTCTTTTCAGACAGAAAAATGTCTTATTAAGTGACAAATGTGTGTACCCTGCCTTCGAAATTCACTGAAAAGTTCTGTGGGAAACTTGAATTGTTCTTATGTGAAACATAAGATGCCAATTTAAATTAATTCTGATGAAAACGTAAATCATGACGTCCGAAATAATACATCAAATATAAAAAAGCAGGTTAAAATAATCCGTTCTTTTCAGGATACACAGAAAATAGTTCTCATGTGATAAACGTAGTAAAATTTCTGTCAAATGGTACCGAAGTTCTGTGTATTCTGAGTTGTTCTATGATGAAACAAGAAGTGACAATTTAGTTCAATTCTGACGAAAACGTATAACCGTATAACGTCCGAAATAAAATAAGCAATGCAAACACATAAAAAAAAGCTACAGGTTAAAAAAATAATCCGTTCTTTTCAGAGATAAGAAAAATATCTCTCATGTGGACAAATGTAGTAAAATTTCATTTGTACCGGCACTGAAAAGTCTCCAGTATTCCTGAGTTGTTCTTATGTGAAATCAAGAAGGATAATTTAAATTAATTGAAAAACGTATAACCGTAAGTAACGTCCGAAATAAACAACAAGCAATGCAAACATATGAAAGCTACAGGTTAAAAAATAATCCGCCTTTTCTTAGACAGAAAAATATCTCAAGACAAATGTAGTGGTAATCTCCTGCTTGAATGGCACTGAAAAAAGTTCTTGTGTATCTTGAGTTGTTCTTATGGAAATTACATGACAATCTAAAATTAATTTGATGAAAACGTATAAATCGTATAACGTCCGAGTATTAAAACAACAAGGAATGCAAACAGATATAAAAAAAGTTATGGTTAAAAAATAATCATCTCTTTCACAGAAAAATATTCAAGTGACAAATGTAGTAAAATTCCTGGCTTCTCGAACGGTACTGAAAGTTCTGGTATTCTGATTGTACTTATGGAAACAAGTGATAACTTAAATATCTTGATGTGAAAATCGTATAATCAGAGAACTGAATAAACAAGGACGTAAACATATGGTGCTACAGGTTAAAAATAATCATCTCTTTTCATACAGAAAAAAAAATATCCCGGCGACAAATGGGGTAAAAAATCTCCGCTTCTGAACGGCACTGAAAAGTTTGTGTATTCCTGTGGAGTTATGTTCTTATGTGAAACAAGAAGTGACAATTTAAATCTTCGACTTGGATGAAAATGTATAAACGTATAACGTCCGATATTAAACAAGGTTGATCAAAATATAAAAAAGCGTTATATCATCCATTCTTTCAGATTACGAAAAATATCCAAGGGTTAAATGGAATAGTAACTCTCATTGAATGAAAATTTATGCCTCTGTATTCTGAGAGTTGTCTTTATGTTCACATTAATTTAACACTTTGATGAAACGTATAAATCCATATCCAGATGAAACAAGGAATGCAAACATATAAAAAAAAAGCTACAGGTTAAAAAAAATAATCATCTCTCTTTCATACAGAAAATATCTCAAGGATTAAAATGGGAAAATTTCAGTTTCTGACTGGCACCCAGAAAGTTCTAGCTTGAGCTTGTACTTATGAAACAAGAAGTGACAAATTTTAAATTCATTCTGATGAAACGCAAATCGCATATAACCAAATAAAATAAGGAATGCAAACATAGAAAGGTTTACAGTATTAGCATAAAAAAATAATCCTCTTTCTATACAGAAAATATCTCATGATAAAATGTAGTAAAACTCTCGGCTTTGAATACCCAAAATTTGAAGTGCCCTCAGGTATTCTGAGTTGAAACCTCCAAGTGAAACAAGAAGTGACAATTTTAACTTAATTTGATGAAAAATGTATAATCGTATAACGAGATAAATAAGAATGCAACATATAAAAAAAGCTTAGCGGTTAAAAATAACTGTCTCTTTTCATACAGTGAAAAATATCCAAGCGACAAATGTATAAAATTTTCGCTCTCTGAATAACTTCCAGGTGTTCCCAGACTTGAGTGTTGTTCTTATGTAAGAAGGATAATCTAAACACTGATGAAACGTGTAACTGTATCACGTCCCAAAGAACAAGGAATCAAACATATAGAAAGCGTTGCTAGGCTATGTTGCAAAATAATCCTCTTTGCTACAGAAAAATATCCGGCGATAAATGTAGTAAAAAATTGCTTTGAATGCACCGAAAGTTCCTAAATGAGTTGTTCTATTATGTGAAGTCACATGATAATTTAAATCTAATTTGATTGAAAACGTGCGGAACTGTATAACTGAGATAAAGTTCAAGGAATGTTCATATAAAAAAGGTTTGTGTTGGGTGGGCTTTTCAGGATAGAAATGTCTTATTATGACAAATGTAGTAAAAATTCCAGCTGAATGCTACTTAGTGCCCCAGGTGTTCTGAATTATTTTATGTGGGAAATTACAAGACATAAATTTAAATTATTCCTGATGAAAATGTGTAACTGTATGACGTCCGAAATAAATGGAACAAACATATAAAAAAAGTTTTGCTTAAAATTAATCCACTTTTCTCAGACAGAAAATATCTCATGGACAAATGTAGGTACCTCTGCTTTCAAATGGTACTTGAAAAGTTCTAGACTGAGTTGTTCTTATGTGAACAAGCATACACTTAAATTATGACTTGATGAAAATTATAACTGTATTAACGTCCAGAAATTAAAACAAGTAATGCAAGCATAAAAAAAGCAGGGTTGGGTAAATAATCCGTCTTTTCAGACAGAAAGTGTCATCTCAGTGACAAATGTAGTAGTAAATTTCTATTTCAAATGGCACTGAAAAGTTCTGGTATTCTGTTGTTCTATGCAGCGCTATGCGACAATGGAATTAATTCTGATTATACCAGCATAACTGTATAATGTCCGAAATAAAATAAGCAATGCAAACATATGAAAAAAGCTATGGTTAAAAAAAAAAATAATCCAGTTCTTTTTCAGATAGAAAATATCTCAAGTGACAAATGTAGTAAAATTTGAACGGTAATGAAAAAATTCGGTGTAATTGAGTTGTTCTTATGTGAAAACAAGAAGGATAATTAAATTAATTTGATGAAACTGCATAACTGTATAACGTCCAGATAAACAAGAATGCAAAACATATAAAGTTTACAGGAAGAAAAAATAATCATCTCTTCGGCACAGAAAAATATCCCGCGACAAATGTAGCACTCTCATTTCTGAAATCGGCACCGCAGTGCCCCAGGACTGAGCTACATGGAAACAAGAAGTGACAATTTAAATCTGAATTCTGATGAAAACGTATAAATCAGATAACGAAATAAATTAAGAATGCAAAATATATAAAAAAAAAGTCATAGTTAAAAAATAATTCACTTTTCATATAGAAAAAATATCTCAAGTGACAAATGTAGGGTAACTTGGCTGATCGGCAGAAAGTTCCTAGACCTTGAGTTGTTCTGAAGTGTGAAACAATAAGGATAAATTAATGCTTAATTCTGATGAAAATGTATAAATCATCCGAAATAAAATAAGCAATGTAAACATATGAAAAGCTACAGGCAATAATCCTTTTTCTAGACAGAAAACATTCATGATAAATGAAAAATTGCTTTCCTTGAATGGTAATTCTGAAAGTTCAGTATTCTGAGTTGTTCTATGTGGAACAAGAAGGACAATTTGACTAATTTTAGATGAAAACGTATAACTGTATAACGTCCGAGATAAATAAGGAATGCAAACATATAAAAAAATAGTTAAAAAAATAATCAATTTTTCATACAGAAAATATCTCATGACAAATGTAGTAAAAACTCTCCTTGGCTTGAATGGCAATTGGTTCCTAGTATTCTGAGTTGTAATTTATGTGAAACAAGAAGGATAATTTAAATTTAATTTGAAACGTATAAATCGTATAATGTCCGAAATAACAAGAATGCAAATTACATAAAAAAAGCTATTGAAAAATAATCATCTCTTTTTTCTACAGAAAAAAATATCCCAAGTGACAAATTGTAGTGGTAACCCCTGGCTTTCTGAATTTGCACTGAAAAAGTTTTGTGTAATTTTGATACAGTCTTATGTGAACAAGAAGTGATTTGGAATTTAAATTTAATTTGACAGAGTGAATCGTATAACGTGTCCGAGATAAATACAAGAAGAAGAACAAACATATAAAAAATACATGAAGAAAATAATCATCTTTTCATACAAAAAATATCTCTCATATAACTGAAATTTCTGGTTTTAGAAAATTTGAAAGTTCGGTGTATTCTGAGGTTGTTCTTATGTGAAACAAGTAGGAAGGACACCTGAACACCTTGATGAAAACGTAAATCAGATCACGTCCGAAATAAAACCCCAAGGAAATGTAAACATATAAAAAAAGCTGCGTTAAATAAAATTAATCTTCTCTTTCAGACAGAAAACAAGTTTTATTAAGTGGCAAATGAAAATGTAAATTCTTCGAATGAGCTTAGTGCTCTAAAATATATTCACAAATTCCTCATTCCTCCTTAGAATTTAGGCTGCCATTCAAACGATTTGAAAGTATAAATACAATCGAGAATTCATTGACATTTCAGAATAAACTTATACCAAACTATAGATCATCGAGAAAACTCCAAAATCAAGGCCTTTTATTTTATTCTTTTCAAATTGTTGCTTGATTTTTCTGTAGAATTTTTCAGAGATTCAAGCATTGTGTCGCCATTGATCGAGAAATAAAAGTATTCTACTGTTGATAACTTGATTGCTTCAAAAAGTTTTGGGGAAAGCGTACTGCAAAAGATAAACAGTTCTATCGTTGAATCAAAATTCTTTGTAGGCCTTTAATTTTGAATTTTCTTTAAAATCCTTGCATTTTTCTCTGCTTGAGCCTTTAATTTTTTCTTCCTTTTTTTCTTTGTTTTTGAAAATAAAAAAGAATTCTTCTAACTTGCTGACATGGAGGATGTTAGAAGTATAGAAACATATAAATCATTAGTTTTAAGTATTTTGATGCTATTGGAACATACCTGATAGATTTGATTTTGAAATTTCGTTTTATTATTTCAAATATTTGAAGGAATGATGTAGTTAATGAAATGAAGAAAATGTTTCTTTAATGATAACTCTTAAAATGAATCAATTAAATTTTTTATTAATTAAAAAGTGAAAGAAAGAACTTTAAATTCTACCATAATTGAATTATTCTAACCTTATTCAAATATATTTGTAAATTCATACTTTTATAATTACCTGAAACACTTTTTACCAAGATTTATATATCTTATAAGTGATTTATTCTTTCTAAGAATATTTCACGAGATTCTGTAAAATGTTTGTATCTAATATGGATCTCGTAACTCGCTGAAACCAATTAGCGTCAAAAGTGGTGCTTGTATATTTTATAAACTCTATTTTGCCTTCTTTCTAGTCTTTATATTATTTTTCCATAAAAATACTAACTCATTGTTTTGAGATTTATTATATACTATGTTTGAAAGATATATCAAAATATATCTTTATTGCACTTACTTGAAATGTTTATCAGATCGCAATAGCTTAATAATCCTATTGTAATATAATTTCATTTTCGTGAAGACTGGCCTCAAACAATATCACAAATTGATCTCATGAAAATGTGATCCTTAATAATCATTTTTTACATCAACTAAAATAGAGCCTTAATTCTTTTGAAGTCTAAGCTACTATGCTGAAAATACTGAAAACAAAGATAATATCTGCATTTTTTCCAAAAGATTGCTATTGGATTTAAAAAAGCACCCGTAGTTGCTAATCATCCTTCACTAAAATTGAATGTCGATCAAAACTCCCTTCTTTATCTTCTTAAATAGGACAATACTCTCTGTCAGGGTCCCAGCTCTTGCTGCCTTCCTGCTAACACCTTTAAAGCTACATTCCATCAGAAAATGGTTTGCGTTTGAGACAACATCCTACAACGTCTCCAATCAACCGTTAACGAACTAAATTCTAAAACATTAAATTACATGTGAAGTCGTGACTGCTCGCCTTTAAAAAATACATGTGGACGTTTTAAAACCGACTAAGTACAAATTACAATCTTTCATTTGATAATTAACATCTGATTAATCATGCCCTAGTTTCCTGCACTAAAGATTTCAATATAGTCTTTAAATACTGGCCAGATTAAGGGAAACGGCCAGCTGGTTTCTTCACCATTTCTACTCTGGGCGTTAATCTTTAACGAGGTGTTACTCGATACGTACCGTTTACCAGATTTAAAAAACAAAGTGACAGAACGAAGAAGGAGATTCCGTAGACGTGTCTTCCTTTTTGGTTGTTTGCTGTAGTCGTGGCCTGCGGATGTATTTAGTTTTCTGGTGCTCTGCGCTTAATGCAACAGAAAAGTTAGTGGTAGATTGTAAAGTGGATAGGCCCTTCAGATGTAAATGAAGATCGTATTATCTTTATCACGAAACAAAGAACTGAATTTATTTCTTTAGATTGCGGAGGTCGAAATTACAGCAGTGCGGGAAGGAAGACATCGTCGAATACATTAAACTTTATGAACTGATTTAAAGCTTCCTGGATAAAAAATACAAGAAAGTTTGCTCAATCAGCCGTAGATGTTCGTGAAAACGCTGGGAAAAATCATAAAATAAGTGTTTGTATTAAATGTAATTTGACTATCAATCTCTTTTTACTGTTACAATATTTACAGAGTATCAATATAATGGTTTACAGAATAGACTAACTACAAGCCGTACTTATTTAAGTACCTGAAAGTGTTGAGCATTTGGTGCTACCACTTGTTTAAAGAAATATTACTCAAAATGCTATTTTGAGTCAAAATATTATGGACTTACTACTCCAAAAAAACAATCTCAAACATAATTTCATTCTATTAATATTTTAGGCTAAATGACATCTTTCATTTGGTTGTATCAAAATTTCATCCAAATTTGTATTCTAATATTTCCAGAAGTTAATGATGTACTGAGATGATAAATAAAAAAACATGTGCAAAATGGACAATTTATGCTTTTGTTTTTCTTGTTTGATTTTCTTTTTCTTCATTTTCATGTTTTCAAAATGTTAAGATTTTACTTCGTGTTACTTGAAGCATATAGAGAGACAGACTGCTCAAAAATTAAACTGAGATTTGACGAATTCTCCACGTTTTAGAGACTCCTGAGTCCTGAAAACGTACCTTTGGAATTATGTCTGTCTGTCTGTGATAACTCGAAAACCATAGAGAGATGGGGATGATATTTGAGTGTGATCTTACAGATAATTTGTGCAGGGTTTTTTTCAACGTTTGGACAAAAATCCGTCAACGGAAGTTCTGTTCTGTCCGTGCTCCCAGAACACATAACCCCCAAGCAATTTAGATATTAATGACAAAAATTGGTACAGTTTATCACTGTGGAAATGTAGGGTCCGTATCTAATTTTAGTCAAATCTGGCCAAAGGTTGACTGGTCGGTTGGTCTGTATAACGTATAATTTCAAACATTATAACACGTAAACCGTAATGGTATTTCTTGATGGCAAATACAGGCCATGGATTTGCTAAGTACACTATGATCTGTGCCAACTCAGTTTCAGAATCTGTTAAAAGTTGTTCAAATTGTATTCAATTTTTTTACTCTTCTATCAGTAACTTCTCGCATGCGCAAGCTATTGCTGATATCGAAAGAGGTCATTTTCTCCCTAAAGTTTCTTTCTTGAGTTTAAGTAGAGTGTGATAGAAAATAAATATTGCTAAGTTTTAATACATACGCCTCTTTGAATTTGATTCTTCTCCCACATTTTACAATCCAAGCAGGATCTATAACGAAAAAAAACCTTCTGCTAAATACTTGCATCTCCTGGGTCGCAGGTCTGAATCTTTTATCCATTTGGGAAACTAAATTCTTGAGAAGTATGTGCGAGATAACTTAGGGAAGCCACCCCATGGTTTTTTCTTTTAAAACAGAGCTTTCAAATTTTATACTTGTTTATTATTATATGATAAAACCCTTTGTATGCAATAAGCATTCATAATTTAGTTTTTTTTTTATATACAAGACATAAAATAAAGGTATCTACCCTCTCATTGTTCACCTATATAATACGGGTGAGAAAAAATTCTCAACTTAGTTTCAGTGGCGAGTGGTCTCTTTGAAAAGTCTGTCAGTCTGAATTTTCTTCCATTTCTTCCATTTTAATTTGTATTTTCTTTATTTTCTAATTGTTTTCTATGTGTTTTAATTATCGAATTATTAGAGAATTTATTTGTTGTTTAATTCTGTGGTAGTGATTTGTTGGTTAATTGACACCTTTGTTGATGCAATCGATACTGCTGCTTTTAAGGCAAAAAAAGGTGTATTGTTATCGTTATTGTTTTCATTACGTTCATTTCTCTGGTGGCGTCTTTTTATTTTTTTTCTTGTTTTATTTTCTATTATATATATTTAATCGAATGTGATATACACCTTTAAAAAATCCATGCACAGCTTTGTGTAATTTATTCTTGTGTGATCTAATATATAAATGAAGCAAAAAATGTCTATATTGAAAATAGTAGGAAATTTTAAAATTGAATTTTCTTCAAAATTTAAATTTCAACTCAACATAAAATCAATTTTTTCACTTCAAGCATGACTTTAATTGATTGTTATGCTCAATATAACTTCCTTTCTTTAAGGATAATACTCAAAATAAAAAAAAATTGTTCGGAAGGTAATATTACGTCCCATAAATAAGCAGCAATTGATTTTAAGCATATTGTAGGCAAATCTGAATGTTTAATAACATCTGATGTAGCTGTAAACCAGCTTTAGCCATCTAGATGTATTAACTGTATTAAGAAACGAATTAAAACAGCAGCAAATCCTACGGGTTCACCCGGTATCGACAGCGGTTCAAAAATTACGAGGTCCGTCCCAAAATAGCCCCTCGTGTTGCTCTTCAAACGTATCGCTAATTTAACAAAAGTAAACCTAATCAAGTGTATTTTGAAAATATCAATTTTGATAATAATTTATGGATTATAAAAAAACTTCTGAATGTCGATTTTTTTTACACTTTCATTCCCACCAGATCTGCAAATCGCACACTGCTTCCCTATGTTGTCTAGTTTACCTCATGTCCTCCCTGCCGCCAACTTCAGTTTAACAGAGGAAAACATTTAAATGAAAGGTTAGTGGAAAACAAGAAATCTGGGTATCACTCTATTTCAGAAATAGAGAACAAGTTATTAAAACACATAGAACGTTGTTATATAGAAATATAGAACGTTATAGTTGTTGGCAGAAATAGAAGAGAGAACAATCAAAAAAACAGTCAAAAATAATATACAGTTGAAAATAGAAACATATTACAGAACATAAAATGTTATAGTTACTACATATATTATAGAAATACAGAACGTTATAGCTGTTACTATGAAACAGAACAGAGGAACAATCAAAAAACAGTCAAATACATATGATATAGAAAACAGAAAACATATATACCAGAAACATATATAGAAACATAGAACGTTATGAAGTTATAGCTATGGTTGATGCAGAAATATGGTGAACGTTTATATATTACTATAGCTCGTTATATTACAGAAACATAGAAACCATAGCTATATTGTTATATTACAGAAACACAGAACGTTTATAGCTTCATTGTTATATTATAGAATATGCAGAAATACCCCTTATATATAAACATAGAACCGTCATATTACAGAACGTTACATACAGAAACGTATACTGCTAACTGTTACATAAGAAAATGATGAACCCCTTATATATAGGAAATATAGAACGTTGTTGAAACTCTTATGTTTAAAAATTTTCTTTGGAAAAGCTTTTAATTAAAAGACAAATCTCACAGCAATCAAACCAGCCCTTGAACGTATATATAATTATCTTAGTTATTATGTGTGAAACAGTTTTGTATAACAGTTTCATAATCTTTACTAAAAATGCGGAAAATGTCAACATTTTATTTATTTTACCCCAGTTAAAATTCTTATAAAGAAATTAAAGAATCACGCTAAACACATATTGCTACGTACTCAAAATTGTAATTGTGCTGCATTTAGTAGTGAGATATTAGACTGTCATTCTGATGAAAGTAAAATGAGTGAGCATATTATTATTATGAATTTCTTATTTAACTTGACTTGCTCTACGTTTGTAAAGGTAGAATATTGTAACCATTTTTCACTCACTTCCTTGATGTGCCGAAATTGAAAATTTGTACACCTGTGCGGTTCTCGATGGAAAAACACAGAACTTAACAGTCAGACAACTTTTATCTAAATTTGATGTCATATGTTGTGCTCGCTTTGTCGGATCGAGAAAGCGATTCTAAGATTTATTAAGATTCATAATAATGAATTATAAAGCAAACAATGCAAAACTGGGGAAATAAATTCAGCACAAACCTATCGCTAGATACTAATGAAAAGAATAAAAAAATTCTTTTAAAATCCTTTTATATTATGTTGTTATTGAAGATACATTTTATTCCAACTCTAAAAGTTAAATTTATTGTGGCATTCTCTTCATTTTAACTCGTTTCCTTTCTTTTTCTGAACTGATAGACCAGAGCATCTTGGATTCTTTTAAGCTTCCGAAAACTCTTAACGGAAAATTAGCAAACTAAATGTGCTGAAGCCAGAAACGTTAATACTGCTTTAAGGTTCTACATCAATCTCGAAGGTGTGCTCAGAATATTACCTAAGCTCCAACAAATCTGAATTATTTATCTGCCAGAACCCAACTTATCTTGTTAAACTAGGTTAAAGCTCTAACAAATTTCGCTGGCGCTTTACTCAGAATTTCCAAAATTACACTTTTAAACGCTGATTGCATCAGAAAACGCTTTTCCACCGAGGTTGTCAAATTTAGCGCATCGCCTCGTAAGTGAATCGAAAACCTCCGCCGAATTAAATTCTCCGTAAAGAAAGAGACAAACGTATCTGCTGGAGCCGGAGTCAAACATGCTTTTAAAACACGCGAGGATTTAAAATACTTAATTTGACGAGTCCAGCTACGCTGGGGATCCTCATCGTTAATTAACTATCCGATTAATCAATATAGATTTACTTGCAGTGAACAGAGGCTTTGGAGAAGCGATGTATATTGGCTGATTAAAGGAAACCGCTGAAGTTTTCCGCTTATTCTCATTTTGGGTTGCCTAACTAAATTCCAACGAGATGGATTTCTAAGCCTGCGCATTACTCAGACAAAACAACGAAAAAGACAACGAGTCAGATTGACGCAGCTCAGTCTTAATAGCTGGATAAGGTTGTTGAAATTGGTTTTATCGTTTTGTTTTAAAATGCGATTAGGTGTTGATAGTGGCATCGCGGATGTTGCTGTTTGGCTTACAACAGAAAAATTCAGTTATACTCTCTCACACAAATAAAGAAAGGCGGAATATTTTATTGTCGGTGATTTATATAAAATATAACCTAGATAAGGTGGTACGCTGGTGAAAAAACGAGTTCAATTTAAAAGTTACAAGTAGTTTGTTAAACTGTTGAGTTAAACTAATTTATTCTAATAATAATAAGAAAAATCAAGACTGTAGACTCACAAAAAAATTAAAGATTTCTTTTAAATTTTGTAACGAATCCAGCTAAGAAATGTATTTGTTGCTTTCTGCCATTGATGTGTTGTGGATAGCAGTTCTTTAATTAATGGTTTAATCCTATACAAAAAATGGATTTCAAATTTGTCAATCTTTAAGCGACAGATTTATTCCTGATAAGTAGAAATGTAAATAAAATTTAAAAGATTGCCGTTTAACAAGCAACAATTACTTATCTCAATCTTTAACTGTGCATAGGGCTTAGCTTTGAAAAACTGTGAATTTTCAACCAATAACGAATACTTAGTGAATTTTTTTTTTCACATCTGGTGGAATATGCAGTTTTATGTCGAGTATTGTGATGTATTTCAGCATAGTATGAATAATCGTGGTGTCTTTATCAAAAATAATAGGTTTATTGGTCGTCTTCCACAGCACAAACATGTAAAATAAACACATACTTACATCACAAACGTTACATCGGTACTGACTTATATCGAATTCCATGTCTAATCATCATTGTTTCTTTGCTTTAGGCAACGCTAGCAAAGACAAATATATCAAAGCCACAGAATTTTGATAACCTTAGAAAATAATTAATTCTGCAAATGATTTTAAATTAATTTTTTCAGTCAAATTATATTTAAATTAATTTTTTATGATCAAACATTTTTTTTCATCTTAATTAATTTTCTTTTCAAATATTTCCAGTCTCAAATATATATATTTTTATTTGTTATGAATATTAAAATTTCATACAAGTAAAACAAATTCGTAGAAATATTCATTACTACAAAAAATAGTTTTTTCTTCCTCTTTGCAATTTCAAAAAAATTGAGATAGGTAGTGTTGTTCAAATTAATGTCCGAACATTTCGGAGTACTTTTTTTAAAAAATTACGTATAGAAACAATATAATATGTTTTAGATTTGAACCTGTGAAGCTAAAGATTACTAATAGAGTATTATTTTTGAGAATAAATTATTATGAATTTTCTGTGAAAAACCTAAATTTGTATATTATTTGAAGGAAATTTTCAAAAACTTCTAAACATGCTGAGGTCAAACTTTTGTAGTAATTCTAAATAAAACTAATACTAAAATAAATTGCATACTATGACTAAATTTGCAATTTTAGAATCTGAATATACTGATAAATAAAAAATTTTAGAGCTAATTGAACAATCATTATAAGATTTTCTAGCAAATTTTTTTTGGCGCTTATTTTCAAATAAAAGACCATAATTAAAGAACACAGCTAGTAACATATATTCAGTATATCACTAGAGCAAATATTTGAAATTAAAAGTGTCACAAATTTCGTGAACAATCGAATAATATTACTGCTGCTCGAAGGCGGTGAAATTGTACAAAAATCTTAGTTTTGAGAAAATCAAATTTTAGTTTTACTACAGCTTTAAATTATATCTAACTAAAAAACTAAATATACTAACATCATAAGAATTTGAAAAAACGGGCTAGTTAAATCTTTTATTTTGTGTTTCGTCCCCTTTTAATGAAACTGTCACCAAACGCCCACTCTGGTTTTCATCTATTATAAAACAATTTACTGATCTCATCTCTAATTAACTTTGCTACTGATAAAAAGTAAATTACAGCTCAGGGCTGCAAAGAAACACCAAACACGCACAAAAAATGGAATTCAAATAAAACGACTTTCACCGCAAAGTTCGATGGCCTTGGGAGACAATCTGTTGATTACTGAACGTTATAAATTTGTGAAAATATTTTGAACTTTGTAGAACTTCCTCATCCTTGTTTCGGTCTTCATTTAAGCAGTGGTCTGGTATTTCATAGAACTATTTCAGTTTAAGAGTGTTTCAAAGTAATTTACTGCATGAATTTCACTAAATGACTTTTCCACCAATGGATGGATTAATGTACTCACTTGAAATTCCTGGCAGAAAATTATTCAGTAATAATAATTTTAAAGTTAAAAAAAAGACAAATGGGAAAATTGAGCTACAATTTTTCTTTATAGTAAGTCTCTTTCGATACATTGAAAACTCCAAATTATCGACGATCGTATACTTTAATTTGGGATACCATCGACGTGTATGTGGAGCGCCAAGAGGTTTAAAGAAAATGCACGATTATTTAAAAAATGAATAAAAAATAAGATAAGAAAAGCGAACATCGACAGGAATTTCCCTCGAAAGTTCACATTTATTATCGAGTTTATTTTAAAGTGTAGAAATGAATTCTGATGTATTTAGAGCTTCTAATCGTTTGAATGCCGCTCGGAAATTCTGGGAGTGAAATGGAATACTCAACTCCTTACTGCAAATATATAAAATGTTTATTAAAAGCATTTTACAAAAGTTATTCAAGGAATAGTAAAAGAGTATGAGATTCTGTTCTACACCAAGGTGGCTATCACTGTATTACTTCTCTTCAAAGAATGCTTAGTGTATCTTGTGGATGTATTTACTAACACCTAAAACATCATATATTTTACACAAAGAACAAGGTAAGTTAATTAATTTGAAGTCTTAAAACTTATGGCGGATAAACAACTCAGCCGTTGTAACGTGTGTTGGTAAATCAAGGATACAAGATATCGGCTCTCGTGAGCGAATCTTTTACATTGCCGTCTGCAGATTTAATTCGTGTTTCGTGTGAATAAATCGTTCTGTTTTCTGGGACAAATTAGATCGGTTTTATCTCATACATCATTATTGCTATGCGCCTAAACGCAATTGCACCGGAAATGATATTCTTATAACATATTCTATTTTATTTTATTATTACGTATTATTCTGCTGCGGTTTCAATCTTTTCTTTTGGATCACTGTCTCCATGGGTTTTAATGCCATCATTAGTGTCGGTAACTACAGGCAAAGCGATATTCTGTTTTGACGCTTTAAAATGATTTTGGACACTTTTACTTTAACCTAAATTATTTCGTAATTGTAAGATTGAAGTTTGTACCTTTTGTCACTGAGGTCTCTAAAGGATTTAAATTCCTGTATACTGATATTCAGGATGAAAAAATATACCATTTCTTATTTTCAGAATTTAATCATAAGTTAAACTTAATTAAATTAAATTTTATTCATAGTACTGAATGACTCCACCTGGTAAGTGGAGCGCCTGAGAAACACAGTCGAAGATTAAAAAAGTAGAAAACAATTATTGAAAAATAAAAATTCCCTGTTATGTACACTAGTAAAAATTCAGTATTGAACTTGTTAAGGTGGTAATTCCTTGAAGTTAAAAGTTCCATTTTGTTCTCCATTTTGACTCTCAAAAAAGTCCATTAAGATATATAAATAAATACGAAACAAACATAGTTAGAAATGTAAAGCAACATATACAAAATAAAATATTCAAAAAAAACAAAATGTCAAGAAAACAATCTGCGGCAAGAAAAAAGCCGAAGTGGAACATATATAAAAGGGAAGAGCAAAATAAAGTAAAATATAACACAAACGCAACGAATGCAGCAAAAATGCTGCAATTCAAGAAGATTTAGAAGAGAATATTTGTTAAAATATTAAATAATGAGATTGTAGAATTGGTAAAGGTAGATTATCAGGGTAGTGAATATATCGTTGTATAATTAGTGAACATATTGCTTATGATACAGAGAGTATTAAAATACCAGCCCTAATTTCTAGATGATAAACTGTTAATTTAGTTTAAATGGCCAAAAGAAATGAAATTACTAACCTAAAACTGAGTAGATGCCACCAAACCTATAGATGCTTTTTTTTTCCATCGATTTCCTAATCTCTCAGAAACTCCCCAACCTCTGTGAAGTAAACCTTGATATCTCTGTAAACATCCGGTCACTCATACGACGCGTTCCAGTTATTCCCTTGTCGCACCTCCCCTGCTGGTAGTGACCCTCAGCGTAGGTTAGTAATTTACTCTTTTATTTGTATTTCATTCAAATCTTTGCCTGTCGGCATCGTTCAAAGGGACAGTAAGTTTTAGCCATATGCCAACACTGTTCGCAGCAGAAAACATTATGATTCTCTTACCTGAATTTTACCCGTCTGTATAGATTTTACTTTCTACCCTGATGAGCATCTATACAGCTTTACCGATTTACTACAGTTCTCCATTTTATCAATATTTTTTTGACTTTCATGATATATTGATATATATATATATATATAATCTTTTGAATTTCAGTGAAAAACTTATTGAGACCTAATTCTTCTGAATCGCAAGTACTATATATTCAGATTGACTATCGTCGCTGGTAGTGGCTGATGCAAGCTGTTTAATGACATACCTATATTTTATCTTCGCTTTGCCATCAACGAATTGGTAAACTTTAGCCAGTCGGTTCAGACCATCAATGGAACGTGCATTGAGTTGCCTGCTGTTTAATGGGCATAAACCCATATCTGTCTTCTTTAGAGGCAAATTGGTAAACGTTACTACAGTTTAA